>VZSE01000213.1:401940-467770 GCA_013398275.1 Promerops cafer
TTTTTTTTTTTTTTTTTTTTTTAGTTAATGCAATATTATAGATTGCCAGAAATCCTTGGCAAGTTTTTGATTCTGGCTAAATACATCCTGCCTTTCCCCATGGTAACTGTTCATCCAGATCCCTACTAGCTATAAATCCTTGCTACTCACTGCGGATCCGTGAAGTAATAACAGTGTGCAACAGGTTAATAACTGCCCCCCTTAATGTCACAGGCAGGGAGAGCTTTGAGCAACAGTTTATCTTTAGCTTCAAGCTTGCTCGGGGAAGGCAGCAGCGCTGAGGAACGCGTGTAGGTGTTTTGCTGCAGCAAATGTGGCTCAGTGGAGAGCCAGAGCTGAGCTTCCTCTGGCAGAACTATCTCGAGTAAGTGACACAGATTAAAATGCAGTAAAAGAGTTTAGGCAGAACCTGGATAAGAAGCAAGCAGCTAAATACAATGTTATGGTTTTCATCCTTTTTTGCAGAGGGAAATTAGCTGAACCAATTTCCGCTCTTTTGGTAGAATACTCACTGAACAATCCCATTACAGAAACAGAAATTGAATGGGCAGCCAATCGTAAAAATAATTACTCAGCCTTCATCCTTTCCAGCTGATTTTTGAGAACTTAAACTCAACAGAACTCCACAGGCTAAGCATGAGTTGATTCACCCAAAATGGAATTAATTTAATTTGGGAACAGTCATGTTTGAAGGCAAAATGTTGCTCAATCAAAATTTATTATTTTGATCTCTGATTGCTGTGCAGGTGCAATCAAAAAATGAAATACATGTATTTGGAGGATGATTATGTCTAGACATGAAGCTGCTACTTTTTTGTATCACCAGCACCAGGAGCAGAATGTTTGTAAAAAGACCTTTAGACAGAAGCTCCAATATGAAAGCAAGGCATGGAAGTCCCAGAGCTCCATTTTCTCCTTAGATACTGGGTGAGATACATAACCTCTCTATATTTGATTTTGACATAATAGCAAGAAAGATACTTACCAGCCCAGCTGGCAGCCACACTTTCAGATACATTATACATTTAGAAATGTGTAAAGACAAATATTACTGAGATCAAAAGCTGCAATGTGAAAGGTTCCAAAATATAAAACACATGCAGATACATTAATAGTATAAAACTATCTATTAGCTGACCCTGCACATCAGAAACATCACAAGATTATCTGGGTATCTTTTTAAGGTGTCCCATTATACAAAACAGCAGTAAGACTTAAGCAGAGCAAGTGCATTCCAGAAGATGATATGAATTTATCTACAGGCCCACAGATGTGCCAGTTAATGTTTTTATCTCAGGTAAGGCTGCTGAACTCTGCAAGATAGCAGTGAAATGGTGAGATTTTAATGCCACCATTCAGGCTACATTTATAGCCAAACTCATGGACCACAGTTTGCAGAAGGGCTAAGAACTTGATACTGCTTGCCCTAGAAAACTAGGGATGCTTAAAAACTTGGAATTCATGTCTGAGCCTGGCCAGAGAAGGACTGCAGAATTACACCATATATTACCATGTAGCTGCAGCATGCCTTTTTTAATCAAAGAGTAATACACAAAGAGCTGAATTTCTTCTATTTTATCACCCCTTAGTTAAGCACAATCACTTCCACTGATTTGTGCCACGGTAGCACTCTGGAACCCAACACTGGAGCCTGCTGTAGACACACTCACATTGACTCTGCCATGCCTGCACATCTTGTGGCTGTTCATGTGCTCAGTAAGTGTGTGCAATTTTGTGTCTGTCTTACTGTGACATGTGCAAACACTGCAGAGAAAAGCAGAGATCACAAACTCTTTGGGAAGCCATGAAAACATCAAGGTATTGGCATTATTAAAACCTGTCTCTAATTGCTGGCAGCGTGGCCTGGCTCGCTGTTGGTGCAGTTACTTGGTGCTAAAGGCAGCTAAAGTTACTCAGTGGACAGTACAAAAAAGACACTTGCCAGAGACATGGAGGGGAGAGTTATATAAAGATTCATGAGTTAAACATTCCTGCAGACCCTTGAGCCCTCCTTGTGCAAGCTTTCTCAGCAGCTAGACAGGATGAAATTTCCAAAGGGAGAGCTTCTCATGAGGGGATCCACAAAATACTTGTTGTCTACACCCTGTGCTGATAAATATTTCCTCTGTAACAGACATCTAAACTCCCCAGGCCCATTCTGTCTTTTTATTCATGGTTTGGACAGAATTTTGAAAAAGAAGTTTTTCCATTAGAAACAGTAAATGGCAAGTCCATTCACTTTTTCTTAAGACTTGTAAGCCTTTAACAAACTTTTTCATTATCATGCAAAGGAAGTAGCCCTTCCTCAAGAAAGAAAGGTATCCCTAAGCATGAATAGAAAATGGATAGAGAACAGAAGACAGGTTTATAATTCTTGCAACTGTCAATAGATCAGGAATGTGTTCTGACCACAGAGGGTGGGTGGGCACTGCAGGAGGCTCCCAGGGAAGTGGGCACAGACTTGAGCCCATCTGAATTTGGGCACAGCTCTCAGGCACAGGTGGGCTTGTTGGGGTGTCCCGTGCAGGGCCAGGAGTTGGACTCTGATCCTTGTGGGTCCCTTCCAACTCAGGATATTCTGTGATTCTAATACTTATCTCAGTAGTTCAGAATTAGGCACAGAAGATTTTAGAATCAGCAAACACCTTAAGATATAAGAACATTTCTCTTTTCAAGTCCAGTTAAAATATATGTGTGGTTCAAGCTCTTTCTGTCTCCTGCTAGCTTTTAGTCTTTTTTTAATGAACTCTTTACTAATTGGGAAAGGTCCTTTCCAATTTGTGACATGATTTTGGATTGCTTAACAGATGTAATTAGCATTAGGTCACTTTATCTCTGAATAAAGCATTTTCCTGCTCCTGCTATCTTCCAACATTAAATGCATTAGTGCTTATTAATGCCTCCAGGCCATTATTAAAATTTGTTTCTTAGTCTGAAAGTTTGAACTGATGATCCCCTGACTCTAAAAAACCCCATTGCCTGTGAACTCAGGGGAGGGAATGGGAGAGAAGGAAGGGTGGTGGCCCTGGAAAGACAGTAAGGATGCAGAGACAGGAAGGAAGTCACTGAGCAGCAATCCCAGCACTAAGCTGAACTGAAGACTGAGGCCAAAGTGCCTTTCATGTGTCCCATTCAGGACTGCAGCAGGTATTTCACACTCTAGAGCAGAAGTCCTGACCTTCCCAGCACCACTGGCAGACCTGAGCCAAATCTGCAGAGCCTCCAGCCCTGTGTGATCCTGGAAGGAGACTGAGTCAACTTTTAAGAATTTATAAAAGCGGCCACTGTAAAAATATCTGTGGTGCAGAATAAGTTACAAAAAAATCAGAAACTACCATCTACATGCTGATAACTTATTGATTATTGATAATTTTATTATATTGATTATTGATAACTTACTGGCTCACTTAGAACTTACTGTTCACAGACGACCTGTGGCACAGACAGGAGGCAGTCTGGCATGCAGTGAAGATAACCAGGTACCTAGATACACATCCTATATCTGAAGGCATGCTCAGTGAATGCCCTCTGGTTGGCCAAGTATGAATGAACAACAAAGAATTCAACCCAACAACTCTCACCAAAAAACACGCAGTGGTTTTTATTTGCAAAACCTGCAAACACTCCTACTCTATTTTCAGCTCGTTAGTATTCCTTATTCCCTTATGGGGCACAGAAAACATTGTGCCTGTGTTTGAAAATAGGCTATAAAGAGAAAACTGGAAAGGGAAAGCAATAGTGAATGAAGTGGTTTTTAGAGACCCTTTCTTCCACAGCTTTTCAGTTTTTGCTTTGGTGGATAATAAAGCTAAAACTGGATGACACCCATACACAGCATCCCAAGTCTGAAATACACAGAAAATTCAAGAAGTAGAGACTCCCTTCTGAGCTCTGAATGGCACATCTGTCTCAGTCCTTTGGGCTTTCTCCTTCTCACCCAGCATTAATTTCCTCTCTCTGTGTCCCTCAGTTTGTGGGAACACAGACCCCCTTCTTTCCACACGGCTGCTCAGACAGCTGCCTGGCCAGAGATGAAAGGAACCTGCATTGCAGGGCCTGGAGCAATCTCAGAGCTTGCAGAGAGGCAAAATGTGCTGCCCAAGGGTAGCTGTGGCCACTGGCCTGGGCCAGCCTTGGCCAAGGCACTGTGGCCTGTTTGAATCTCAAGTGTAGGTGCCAAAATTAAGCTGGCAAACATCTTACCTCACCACATACTTCAACAGCTGCATTAGTCTGTTGAAATTGGGAATTTTACCATCCACTTCAGTTCACAGATGGTGCCCACACTGCCTCAAGGGGCAGCCAGAGTGCATGCCAAGCTGTCCTACTTGCTCAAAGCAGATGTGTTTAGAGGTAAAACCTTACCAAAAAATTATGTGCCATGTCTTTAATTGTGTGTCAGGTACTCCCTAGCTTCTGCTTTCAGCCAGCTTTGGCTGAAGTTACATCCACAAAGAAAGTTTGAAAGTGTACACGGAAAATCTCCTCCCTCCTCTCCCAGCACCATGCCCACTGCTGCCAGTTTTTATGATTTGACTGAACAGCCCAAAGCTCCAAAAAGAGAAGGCCAAACCCTCAAAGCTGTTATTTTTACATCTTGTAATCCTTACACCATTTTGGGGGTTTCCAACTGGCTGGCAGACATTTGCAACGTCTGATGTTGGCAGCACTGCACACTGCAGCAGCTGAGCTCGCACGGGCTGGATCCTTCCCCTCTTAAGGGAGGCTGATTTCAAAGCAGTAGGGCATCATCTAGAGATGGTCCTCCATGACTTCCCCCAGGGAAAACAGGGTTTGCAGTCCGGCCAAAGCTAAACTTTTTATTTTAATTGACTTTGAAAGTGACAGCAAATTACCTAGGCTTACTATTTCAGAAGGAAAAGTAATCCAGTGGAAGAAAAAATGAGGAAAAGTGTGACAATGGAAGAATGATCAGCTTTGCTTGACTGTTTCTTCTCATGGCAAAGAGAGATTTAAGCAAGAGAATTGATCATTTAGACACATTACAAAGTATAAAAAATGGGCAGTTAAAATTAATAATCTCTTCGATATTATTGATTCCAAATTTTTCTGACTCAACACGAAAACCTGAGCCCCCAGGAGAAGGAATTTGTTTAGTCCTTACAGGCTGGTGTCTTTCCCTGTACTGCAAGATACTTGAATTTAAAATGCTGTACTACTTAGCACTTAAAATCTTGGCTCTGTATTCATTCTAATTACTTTCAAACCCAACTTTGGACTGTGCAGGAAATGAGATAGCTGGCATGTCAGAGTAACACTGCAATCTTCCATTACTGCCTTTTTGTGCTAAAAGAGGAGTCAGCCATGTCGTGCTGCAATATTCCCACTATTTTTAAAATGAGTAAAAATATATTTCTGTGATTTTTATAGTAGACTGAGAAACTCTTTTCAGCTCTGCTCAATATGATTTTTAATAATTCCACTGGCTCTGACCAGAAATTTTATGAGGAAGCAACAGATAATTCACAGCAAAGTGCTTATTTCTCTGACTGTACTATTGCTTGGCTCGCTTGATGCATGGGGCAAAATGCAGGTTTTAGACACATTGCAATGTCCTAGTGTCAGACAATCAAATGCTGGTTAGTCAGTGTCAGGGAGCTGTAGACTTGAAACTGGGACAAAAGGAATGAACCAAGGCATCCTCCTTCACACAGACAGTATTTGTCTCCCTGGGTTTGGGTGCTCTGCACTGCATGTACAGCCAACAAAATCTTTGCAGCTGTCAAAAGACCTAGAAAAAAAAAATGGGCATGGGGGAAATCCCCATTGCTTTCATGTCTCTGGTTTTATGTCTCTTCAGTTGCATCCCACAGTCCCTTTCACTGTCAAAGATGACTGCAGCCATGGCCCTACTGTACCTCAGCTCAGCCCCACGTGGATAAGCACACAAGTGACAATTTTCAACGAACTTTTGCAACTCTGCACCCACCATTTCCATGCATTACAGTGACTTTTCCAGCATTCTTCTCATGGATAGAGACTACAACTAAAATAGAACTACAATTCTTGCAACTGAGTTTTTTGTGAGATGTTTAATATTCAAAGCCTGATGTGTATTGATTGGAAGTTCCAGTCGTATAAAATAGATGTTTGTATTCTAATTAACAAAATTCTAAACTAGATTTTTATCAATTTCATCAATTTAAAACTTACATTCTGCAGAGTCTCTTTCCATATTTGTTTTATACTTGCTGCTTCTATTGGGGAAATAATTTCTTAGAATATTTATGAAAATGGTGTATAAGAAATATAAGCAGTATTGGAAAAAGTGGATTAACCATCCAATTCATATTTATGGTTGCAGTTTCACAATATTCATTTAATATAGGATAAATTTTACTAACATGGCACAAATACGAGAGTACTCCTAAGTTATTTCTTTATGCAGAACCTAGGATATTATCAGTGTAGTTACTGATTTTGCAGCAATGTTCAAAGGTTCTCAGAAAGCACAGACTTTTAAGGTGAGAAGATACAAGAAGAGATGCACACAATATCATAAAAGTCAGTGCTTGTGGTGCTGGGAGCATGGATTGATAGTCCTGCCCTTGGAAGAAGTCATCTTGTTGTATAGACACTGGCAGACTTGACTTTTATCATGCCTCAGAAATCTTCCTAAAGCACAGACTGGTTTGCCTGAAAGGGCATCACATGGCATTTGCAGAATTTCCCCAGGGCAGAGCACAGCAAGTGTTTATCTTGCAGGGCTGTTTGAGGAGCCAACAACTCATTGATTGCTCAGTGCTGTGGAGATGGAAGTGTCATGTCAGTGCTTAGCATTTCTCACAGTTTCTGTAATGATTATTTGTGCCTTGGGTCTAGCAGAGGAATCCACCTTTTGGAGATTCTCTCTAAATGGAGACTCATTTAGAGCTGGATACTGGATTGAGCTTTTAGGGCATGTGACGTCACTGCTGTTTGTGGCTACATTTGAACATGTGCTTCTCTCATTATTTATTTATTCCTAGTGCAACTTGAAAGTGTGTAGGCCTCTCTTTTTTAAAATTATAATTTATTTTAAATATATAAATATATATTTATAAAATAGGATATACATTTATGTTGGGTATAATTTAATTATGATTTATTAATGCTCATATATGCCAAACACAATAGTATAAATATATTGTGCACTTGGCTCTGATGCACCTTTCACAGCAAACGACTTTTTGAAGTAAAAAAAAAGGTATCCTTGCCATGTCTCTACAGAGATCTATTGCCATAGCTCTGATAAGTAGTATCCCAGTAGTATGCCCTGAATGCCACTAAAGAAAANATCCCCATTGCTTTCATGTCTCTGGTTTTATGTCTCTTCAGTTGCATCCCACAGTCCCTTTCACTGTCAAAGATGACTGCAGCCATGGCCCTACTGTACCTCAGCTCAGCCCCACGTGGATAAGCACACAAGTGACAATTTTCAACGAACTTTTGCAACTCTGCACCCACCATTTCCATGCATTACAGTGACTTTTCCAGCATTCTTCTCATGGATAGAGACTACAACTAAAATAGAACTACAATTCTTGCAACTGAGTTTTTTGTGAGATGTTTAATATTCAAAGCCTGATGTGTATTGATTGGAAGTTCCAGTCGTATAAAATAGATGTTTGTATTCTAATTAACAAAATTCTAAACTAGATTTTTATCAATTTCATCAATTTAAAACTTACATTCTGCAGAGTCTCTTTCCATATTTGTTTTATACTTGCTGCTTCTATTGGGGAAATAATTTCTTAGAATATTTATGAAAATGGTGTATAAGAAATATAAGCAGTATTGGAAAAAGTGGATTAACCATCCAATTCATATTTATGGTTGCAGTTTCACAATATTCATTTAATATAGGATAAATTTTACTAACATGGCACAAATACGAGAGTACTCCTAAGTTATTTCTTTATGCAGAACCTAGGATATTATCAGTGTAGTTACTGATTTTGCAGCAATGTTCAAAGGTTCTCAGAAAGCACAGACTTTTAAGGTGAGAAGATACAAGAAGAGATGCACACAATATCATAAAAGTCAGTGCTTGTGGTGCTGGGAGCATGGATTGATAGTCCTGCCCTTGGAAGAAGTCATCTTGTTGTATAGACACTGGCAGACTTGACTTTTATCATGCCTCAGAAATCTTCCTAAAGCACAGACTGGTTTGCCTGAAAGGGCATCACATGGCATTTGCAGAATTTCCCCAGGGCAGAGCACAGCAAGTGTTTATCTTGCAGGGCTGTTTGAGGAGCCAACAACTCATTGATTGCTCAGTGCTGTGGAGATGGAAGTGTCATGTCAGTGCTTAGCATTTCTCACAGTTTCTGTAATGATTATTTGTGCCTTGGGTCTAGCAGAGGAATCCACCTTTTGGAGATTCTCTCTAAATGGAGACTCATTTAGAGCTGGATACTGGATTGAGCTTTTAGGGCATGTGACGTCACTGCTGTTTGTGGCTACATTTGAACATTTGCTTCTCTCATTATTTATTTATTCCTAGTGCAACTTGAAAGTGTGTAGGCCTCTCTTTTTAAAAATTATAATTTATTTTAAATATATAAATATATATTTATAAAATAGGATATACATTTATGTTGGGTATAATTTAATTATGATTTATTAATGCTCATATATGCCAAACACAATAGTATAAATATATTGTGCACTTGGCTCTGATGCACCTTTCACAGCAAACGACTTTTTGAAGTAAAAAAAAAGGTATCCTTGCCATGTCTCTACAGAGATCTATTGCCATAGCTCTGATAAGTAGTATCCCAGTAGTATGCCCTGAATGCCACTAAAGAAAAGAGAACCTAGAACTGCATTCTCTTTCCAGGGTACTCTATCAAAACACAGTGTCTCCTACTGTGCTTCTGCTCCCAAAGTTCTTCATTCAACTCCTGATCAATCTTAAAAACTCAAATTTTCAAATGGAAACACACAAACTACACTAAATTTAAACCCTGTGCTCTTCCATTCTGAGCTATTCTGCTCCTCATAACCCTATATGGATGTGGATCCCAGATAAGGTTTGCACCCTTTCAAGATTTTTTTTCCACACTCTGAACAGTGCAAGGGAGGCCTTTTGCAGCCAATCATCCCTGCACCTGCAGACCTGGATACAGAAAGACATCCAAGAAAAAAAAAAACAAACCCTTGGCTAAGAATTTTAGCCATTAGCTTTCAAGTAGCAACTGAATAATCATTATGATGAACTTTTTTAATCACTGTGAAAAGGCAAGCATTTAGAAACCACTAATAAATGCACTCACTGGATTTCCAAACAGCTTCCATTACTCACTGTCAGTGCACCCTAAGTTGGCAGAACCTTGTATATTTGGTAGCTTTTTTGCATTTAGTGCATTTATCACTCATTTTGAGTTAGAGTGTGATTAGCTGATATCTGAACAAATTCCTTAGGCACTCTTCCAACTAGATTATATGATGATTAAAAAATTACATGAAAATTGAAAAGGGGAATCTTCAAGATAGATCAGTAATCCCCATCAGAAGTATAAATGGGGGAGTCATGGTGAGGGTGCAGTCCATTATTCTGAACAACTTTGACATAATCATCACAGCAGAGAGAAAATGAGATCATGGGGTGGAGATGAGATAAATCATTCTAGTTTAGGGAGCACCAGGGAGGTGGTGCTGATGGAGGGATTGTGCACACCCCTACCAGTTCCCATCATAATTCGAAGCAGAGCTGGGGAACTGGGAGGGCTGCAGCTCTCTGAGCCTTTCTGTCACTTGGGCTGGGCAGACAGAAATGCTGCTCTCAGGAGGCAGAGCTGTCCTAGCCTGACTCACCTCACTCCAGGCTCTGGCCAAGCAGCAGGTCACCACCTCCACTGCCTTGCTCCTTCAGAGAGCATTTTTGGGGTCCTTGTCCTTTACCCCCTTATTCTCCACTTCCTGTGTCCAGAAAGGATCTCTGCTTCCTCCAGCTTCCTCCAGCTTCTTCGAAATATTCCTGAAGTACTTGCGTGTTCTTCAGTTATTTTAGACTACATTTTTGGTATCAAGACCTATTTTTGAGCATCCAAGCCTATCAATCACAGAATTTCCAGCTCCTGAATAGATGTAGATATGCATGGGCATCCACGGGCAGGACATCACTGTGTGAGTGTTCTGGCAGTTCCACCAGGAGCTGTCTTGCAGAGGAAACCTTTCCACAGCACAGACTCACGTGAGCCTCCCTGCAGACCCCTGCTTTTCATGCGTAGGGTGTCAGAAATATCAAACAAACCATTTAACTGCAAACCCCCTGGACTGTCAGAGAGGACCCAGCGTTTCTAGTGCCAGTGCCTGCCAATCCCCAGGCCAGCTGGGAGGCCAGGGAGGCTGGATCACTGCTCAGTCAGGGAGGGACTGCAGGAAATGGCAACCATGGTGTGGGCAGCAGAGGGACAAGGGACAATTCCTCCACAGCAGGTGGGGCAGGGCTGGTCCCTTCTTTACACAAATTCCTAAGTGTAACACCATGCTTCTCCAGGCCCTTGGTTCAGTGGTAGAGTTACACTGTTTGCATTCAGAAATGGTTTGTGGAAATGATTAGCAAGGATTTTGAGACCAATTTCTGCCTCAGCCCCTCTGGTGTTCATTGACAAAGGCCTCTGGCGCTCTCAGAGAGTTTTGCAAACGCAGCATTCAAGCTTTTGTCTCTGCTGCCACCAGTTCTCACAGCTCTGAGGGATTAATCTTTTGCAAATGGAAAGTAAGCAGCTTGATTCTGTTTACCTGTCCAGTGCTGTAATAACACAAATTCAAACTGAGCACAGCCAGAGGCAGCACATTGGAGAGCTCCATTTTGCTGCTTTTCCATGAGGAAGAATTAACCACAGGATTATGTAAAGAGCAGAGAGCACTGAGAAGTGTATTTTGAAAGGGAAAAGAACTGCAGATAGTGATGAAGCAAGAAGATTCAGTTTAAATGAGGGAAGGTGAGGAGATGGTAACAGAGACAAAGGAAAGAGAAAGGAAAGAGGACAGCAGAGTTTGGGAAATGCAGCTACTGCCTTCCCCTCTTTGTAGCCAGCTCAGGACCAGGGTTTCATCTGCCCCATGGAACGGATGAAGGCAACAGGGTAGGGAGCAGGGAGGTCAGAGGCAGATTTGGCAGAAGATGTCTGTACACAGAGGTGTGGAACTGGCTGAGAAAAGCTGAGCCTGGACTGCTCTGGGCTCGGGGGCATCGCCCGCGGCTCTCCCCGCGTGTGGTACTGTGCTGTGGCAGGGCTGAGTGCACGGAGGGCTGAAACTGGGGCTGCCCCCTCTTGGAGCCCTGCACATTAAATGTCCTCCGTGCCCTGTAAGCAGCCTCTCCTGGAAGAGAAAAGCAACCTAAGCTTCAAATAAAAAGACTTGAAAGAAGCTGAAATCTTCTATTTTGAAAATGGAAGAATAAAACTATTCAATTATTCTCCAGAAAATAATCCTCTTTTTCTGTTATCAGGAATTATATTAAATCCTAACTTTAATTAAACTAAAAATACATGTTTTGGTGAGCAAACGATTTGGTTAATGGCATCCAGTTCATCTGTCACCTGTTATTGTAGTTCTCATGGAAAGAAATTGTATATACCAGCAAATACTCAGCAAGGAGATTCATTAGATGGGGCTCAAAGATTTAACAGAGTTTCTCATGTTTGTAGGAATAAAAAACCCTATGAATTGCTGCTGGGCACAGAAGAGCCAGGTAGAAGAGGCTCCCTATTACTTTCTGCGCTGGACCTCCAAGAAGAGCCTGAGAAAATGCCCACACAGCCATTTTAATTTGAGAATTAAAACTCACCCCGATTTACAGAGGTTTATTAATGGGCCCAGACAGGAGGAGAACACAGGAGACAAGGAATAGAATCTAACAGTGAGTGGAGAGCCCTATTAGCAGAGCCCAAGAGAGGTTTTCCAAGGCTGTGAGGAGGAGGAACAAAGCAGGAGCTGCGTACACGGTGAGTGTGCAGTGCCTGTGGCTCCCTGGAACACCTTCCTTGGAAAAGCTCATTTCCACCACGGGGCTAAACCCAGTGCAGGGATCAGCAGCCCCCCCAAATGTTTCCTCACAGTGATACTGCTCATGAGAGTCACTGCATATCTGCCGAGGAGACTAGACTGAGTTTCAACAGATTTAACAGCCAGCCTTCAAAGGCAGGGACCAGAGCAAAGAGAACACAAACAACAAAATTACACACTAAAATATGAAGGTACAAACCCACTAAATGTAGTAGAACAGTGCTGGATATCAAAGTAGCCACCCCTGGTATATGTAGCTGTTTTAGGATAAGTGAAAAGTCATCCTACATAATGGTGAATCATTAAGAAAATACATGGACACAATATATCCTACCCCTTGCTATTACTGTTTATTTATAGTGATGTGTCAATGTAGGTTTGCATTTTGTATTCTTCTGGCTAAAAATCTGAAGGAACACCATGTTCATGAAGAGGTTGACAGAGCTGTAGTTTCAAAATAACTTTTTAGACACGTTTTCCATGGTAGAAGTTGTGAAGGTTGCTGTTTTAAAAAAATCAAGATAGTTTAGTACAGTACAGATAAATAATAGATGCTCAGCATAGAAGATGTCTGGTTTTCCTCTCTCAAACATGTTAGCCAAATGCAGAAAATAAACCCTAAGGAGACTGGGTCATAGTTAATTTGGTTGTCAAGGGAGAATATTAAATGATGAAATCACTTTTTCACCTCCATAAAAAATGCAGGAAGGATATTTACTTTGCATGTATAAATTACACAATTTATTGTTCTATTTTAACATTTTTTTTAGACCACCTCCAAGAAGGTTTCCATAGAAACCTAACAAGAAAAGCAAAGAGGAACATAATTTTGCTCAGTTTATATTGATTTTAAATACCACTGCACTTACACCAGCAATGTGTCTTCTGCACACATTTTTTATCAGCTGACAATCTAAGTGTTACAGTTGATTAAAATAGCAATTTAGATTTAGCAGTTATCAAAAACACTGTTTGCAGTTCAGTCTATCACCTACCCAAATTATGGCATTGTAGAACATCAAAGATGAGTAATTTTTTAAGCAACTATGATGAGCTTTATCAAGATGAAAACTGCTTTGGAACAGCTCGGGTCCTGCATTCTGTCTGTTCTTGCCTAGGGCTGATTTAAGGTACTATAGACAATGTATTAAATGTATAAATTAATCTCTTCAATTTCTGACACTGCCTTGTATTGGTGATTTACAGGATGATTTCTCCAGAGAGTCTGACCTCTGTTCTTTCCAAGAGATGTGACTTGGCCCCTTGCTGAGGATGAGTCTCTGCTAGTGCTGGGGCACAGGCTTTTGGCAACTTTCATGTCTTGATTTCTTTCCATGGGTTTTTATTTATTGCTCAGGTTTTTGTTGCTGTTGCGTTGTTGGTTTTTTTCCTTTCTCATTTTAAAATCTTCTCACCAAAGCCAGAAAACAAGGAAAAGTGAAAAAATCAGCATGTTTAAAACAATTTCCCCAAAGGCTTCAAGGCTGCCTCTTTCCTACATGCAATTACTTGTTCTGTTGTTCACTCCTGACTCATTTATACGTGCCTGAAACCATTTTAGGATAACCTGTCCAACAAATGAATATTGTATTCTGAGAAGGAGCCTCATGCTGCGATGGCTGGAAGATTCTGTGTCTGAGCCTACAGGAGCACACAGGTACTTTCACTCAGAGACCTCGCTGTCTTCTCAAGGAAGCTGCAAATCAGTAAACCCTTTCAGGATTCCAGTTTCAATACAATTTCTTCCTGCTTACAGAGAGCTGAAACTTGGTGACCTCTCACGCTGTTTATCCAAAATGGCAATTGCTGGAAGTCAGAGCTGTCTCAGTGGCTTTTCCTTCTGTGCAGACCTAGCTTTAGTATTCACAAAAAAAAAAAAGAAAAAAGAAAAAAGAATAAACCTGTTTTGATATGATCCTCAAAGAATAAATTACTTCAGTTTTTCTCTCTGGGATCCATTTTTTTCACTTTTATCAGTTATGGATGAGAGAGCACTATCTATGCAAATACAGCTACACACACTTTTACAGACAGATCATGTGAAGATGAAATTCTATGTTCCCTTTTGATTGCCAGGTGATCAGTAGATATGACCTGTGATTTGGGGCTTTTGCTCTTAATTTATTTTTCATCATAGTCAACTTAGGAATGGCAGGGTCTTTTCCATTCTGCTTTAATGAAAAGCTCTTTTTTTTTCCTCAGGACATCCAGAGAATGACAGAACCTTCCTTGAAAAGCAAACACAGGGGATTAAACCTTCTTCCCTTTCTGTACTCACAAAATCCAAGATACAGGCAACAATACAGAAAAAACAGCAACATGATAAGCTACAGCACCATTTCTTGGGAACTTTCAAGCCTGATTTCCAAATTATAACCCCATTCTAAGGTCGTATACCACATCATTTTCAGAGTGGAGCAGTTTCAGATTTCCTGTGTATGGGGTTTTTTTTAGGTCAGGTCTACTAATGAGCTCAAAGTGAGTGACAAAAATGCCCCTGATGAAATGACGTAACAAATATGAACTTTGAGTGTGTCCCCCACAATGGATAATGATGTGGGCACTTGAATGACGGCCAGAACAGGCCAAATTTCTGTTCCTGCCATTTTAAAAAAAGAAACACATTGGCCTATCTTTCCTCATTCTCCAATAGTGAAATGTAAAAAATAGAACTGTGCACTCCAGAGGGCTCCAAGGGCTTTTTTCATTAATGTGAAAAATCCATAATTTATAGCTCTGCAGCGTGAATAGGTTTGGAAGACATTTAATCACTAGTGAAAATGCCATAACCCCAACCCCACTCCCACGAAAATATAGATAGCTCACAGCTATTCATCTGGGCTTGTTGGGAGCTGCTCAAGTGTTCCATACGTTCTCCCTGGTGAATGAGAGCAAAGGAACACGTCGTGAGAACTGCTAGTCCAAACCACAGCTTACACTGAACATACACAAAGAATCATCTCAAAAGGCAGATAAGTGATATCAGTTGCTTTCTAAACAGAATGCATTTTGCCTAAGCCCTACCCAGTGGGGATCAAGTCACACTTTTGATCCTGTCACACTTCTAGGTGTGATATGTGGCCAACGGGAATGCAGCTTTAAGAAAATCTGTCTTGGTATTAAGGATGGGAAGGCTTGTGTTCCAAAGATTGATCTGTATTAAACTTCAGACCCCTCCACAACCAGATTTGAAGGCTCTATGTAGCTTTTTCCTTTCCAGTTACATGCTAAGGGAGATAGAATATGTTTTGCTGTGAAAATCATCTGGTTTGAAATGTCTCTTATGTTACCAGAGAGATCACAATTAAATTAATCTACCTTGTTGTCTGATTACACACATAGATGGATCTACTTTTGTTATAAAGCAATTTAGATTTCTACAATTTCTCCAGATCTACTGTCTACTTACAGTGGAATTTAAAGGTGGGTTAGATACCAGTGAGATCTACATGATTCTCATGATGTTCAAAGCCACCACAGATGCTCAAAAATTGCTTCCTTTTTACAAAATTTTATAAAAATCCAAGTCCTCTTTTAAAGACCTGTATCAGCAAAAGGCTAGGTACTGATTTTGAAAATGATATGAGTGATATGAAATGTGTGCTTCTTAAAATTGACAAAGGCAGTAGTTAGTGCAAGTATTTAAAATAATGGGCAGCATCTTCTATTCCACAACTCAAAAATTATTCATCTGATTGCACAAAGTGAAGGAATGCAGCTTAGAGAAAATATAAAAACAAAATCAACCCAAACCAGACCTAAAATGTGGGGCAGGAACTAAGATGATATCCTGAGTCATCAAATCCAAATTTAACATAACCAGATGCTATTTTAAAGAGAAGGACTAATTTTCCAGGCTTTCCATTTCAACAGACCCAAGTAAGGATAACTGTGGTGTCTCATTCAGACGATGCATTAATCCCTCTTTAGATCCCCCAGCACCAAATCAGAAATCCTGTCAGCACGTGAGAAACAGTGGATATGCTAGAACCAGTTACTGCTTTTTAAAATTAGTTGAAAAAATCTCTTTGGCTTCTGTTGCCCTGGCAGGCTCTGTGCTGGAGCTGGTGTCACCTGTCTGTGGCATTCCAGCTTCACGTGGCCCTGCCTGCCAGGAGGCAGCATGAAGCAGAAAGCCCTGATTAGCTCCACTCTGTGCCCGAATTCATTGGGTGCTGCCGTCCGTGATTTCGACGCGGCCGCGCTGGTGCTTGCGCTGGCGATTGCCGCCTTGGTTTGAGATGCAGCCAGTGGGCACGGGCACTGCTGGGATGGGTCCTGCCCATCTTCTCTTGCCACGCTGCTGCAATGCAGGCACTGCAGAAGGGAACCTGCCCTCGGCTGGCAGCTCCAGGCTCCCAGGGTGGAGCCCCACAGCCGCCTCGGCTGGGGCTCGGAGCACATCTGCACGCACCCGTCCTCTCAGTGCCCCTAATTCTGACCACCCGCAGCTGAGTCTCACTGACTTCATCAGAGGGGGAGGACAACGTGTTCCACAGAGCATATTAAGAGTCTGCAAAATTTTGAGGTAAGCATAATGAAGGAAGAATCTTCCTGAATCTGGCAGCATTCATCCCTTTGTTAGCTCACAGATACGTCAAGGACACTCAGTAAAAGAAGCTGAATTAACCAAAAAAGTGTCAATTTAAGGCAAATTGCACAGATCAGCTCTGCTAAGAGGATGGATTTTCTTTCAGAAATAGAGATGTTGTAACTTGGTTTCACTCATTTCAAAGTGAATTACACTAAAGCAAATTGAGGGCATTTAAATTCTGACTGTGTGTACATAAAACGATTTATTATGGTTTCACTAATACGTTTCAAATCCAAATTCATTTGGTTTAATTTTATTGAACATCCCTGAGAAGACAAGATGTAATCCAGCTTTAAACATCTGTCCTGGGATTTTTTGATTTTTGCATTCTCTCCTTTTTCATCTTTCTTTTGCATATCTACCATTGCTATTTGAATTGCAAGATAAGTGTCCCACTGGGTAGTGTTAGTTTTTTTCCTTTCAAAAGGAACCATATGGAGAAAAACAGCATTATTGCCAACACTAGCATTAAAAATGTGAGTCAGGCCTTAAAAAATGATGAGATTTATTTGAAAGTGTGAATCTTTCCCCCACAAACAATGTATTTACTTTTTTAGTATGCATCTGATATTTTCCATGTATACCAGCCACTTCTTCAAACTGTGATAGTGCAAAATCTGGCTTGGCCAGGGAACCCCTGGACTGCAAAAGCCAAGGTTAGAATAAAACCACCAAATAACAGGAGAGGTACAGAGCTCTGAGAATTTAAATTCTTGAAGTCAGGAGCCAGGCCAGCCCTAGAGGTGTTGGTGCCTTGGATCAGTTAAAATGAACCTGTTCCATGGGACACAGACAAGGCAGAGATTGGCCAGTTCACACCTGGCACCTGGGGAGTTCACACCCCAGTACAGAAATGGCCTATTTTCTCCTTATTGTTTGCATAAAACTGAAGTCCTGCTTGCTGGGAGGGATGTAAGTGAAATGCAGTGCTCAGGGCATTGATTTATGATGAAGTAACCTTAACCTACTACTCACACATAGCAAACTTTTCTGTCTGTCTGGTATCCAGATTTTCTCCTAGAATGAAGAAGTGTTTTGATCAAATTTTGGCTCAGAAGCTTTTATTTCTTAAAAACAGCTCCTTTTTTAGGTTACAGTCAATCTTAGTAGTGGTGAGCTTAACTTTAGTAATAGAAACTTCACAATATCCAGTCTTCTGCAGCTGGGTCAACCAGGTCAGACAGTCCTTACACAAATTTGTGAAAAAAGTGACAACTGCTGCCTGAAACTATGGAGTTTCAATCAAAATAAAACTTTTAAACAAGTTAATGCACTGAGGAAATATTTCTAACTCATAACTGGCTTTATTCAACACATGTGAGTTCACTGTGCATTCACAGATGTATTTAAAGCATGAGTGGCATCACAGAAATGTCTTTTCACAGGAGCTAAGCTCAGAGCTAGTGCCATGCAACACCCATAGGGTTTGAATAAAGAAGGGATCAGGAATCAAACTGTGTTGCTTGGTCCAAAAAGCCTGGGAGCAAAGCAGTTCCTACAGGTTTACTCATAAAAATGATGAGAATTGATCCAAACCTTCAGAGGAGCCTCTCCCAGCCCTCCAGCACAGCACCTGAGCTTTTCCCCAGGCAGTGCAGGGGTGGAGGGATGGAGAGAAGAGCTCCTTCCTGTTACATCTACACTTTCTGCAAGCATGACAGCATCAAACCTCAAGCCCACTCATCGGTACAGATGGGCTGGAGAGTCAAAGGGATTTTTTTTTTTTCATAGCCCCACTCAACAGAATTATTTTCTCCTAACTTGTGCTGTGAATGCATTAGCAGCCCTTCAGTGTTCAGCACTGCATGGGAGCTTTATACTACACACAATACAAGTTATATAAGAATAATTGCTGGCCTGCACACTGCGAGACTTGATGAAGGACATGTCTACTTCTGTATTTTATTTTTTTCTTGAAGACATGAGTGTACTGTAAACAAAGAACATTAATTATAAAGCAGCTCCCTGGAGAAATGGAAATTACTTGAGGAGTAAGCACAATTGCTCTGTCCAGGCCACGTCCCACTGAGATGCAATTTGCTTCCATTTACATCACACATCTTTTTCCTACAGCATCCTGTATTTTCCTCACTTTTCACTACAACCCACAGTACATAAGGCTCAGTGAATTCCACATCTGTTCTTCACAAAACGTGTACAAAATACAGGAAAAATGTTTATGTGCTGTATTTAGAGCTGCAAGTTATAAATATGCAGTTTTTACCGTAAGTCAGGTCAGAATTTCAAGCCAGATACATAATTCTCCTTTTCCCCTGAAAAGACTCAGCAGCATATCTTGTGTTTCCATCAGATTATTTTTGCAGGAAGGCTTTGTTTTCAAGATGAACATTTCTAATAAATTACATGAGGGCAAATGAAGGGAAACTGTGTCAAATATGATTATAACTACTGAACAATAGATTCCTGTATCTGCAAGATTGCTTCATGCCTGTTACAGGTTGGAGTGAAAGAGCAACTATTTGTCTTCCAGTCCAACAATCCAACATGCATTTTATTTCTGAAATACAGATTGATCTACCTCGAGGTAAGCAGGGGGGTGTACAACAAAAATCATGAGTTTTCTTCAAACTCATGGTTCTCATGACCCCCACGACAAAAACACTATGTAAACCTCACAGAAAATCAGTATTTACTGAGGGTGCTTCAAAGATAGACTAGAGCACAAGAGCTGGGCTCTAGAAGATAGATATTCAAACTTCTCTTTCATTTTTCCTGGGACACATCCCCTGGGCCCAGGGATTCTACTGAGAATTTCTATCCATGTGAAAATACAGCCATCTGGGAAAACATCAAAAAACCCCAATGAAACAACAACAACAAAAAAGCCAAAAGTTATAACAGTCATTTGCTCATGGGACTATAGTCTAAGATCTCAAAAGACAAAGAAACTATGTCCTGATTACAGCACCACAAACTACCTCCACAACCTTTCCCTCTAGTTCTGAACACACACTTGAGCTGTTTCTTGTCCTAAAAGGTTGTGTGGTACCACAAACCACATTTCAGGGATTTCTGTGTTCTGCTGAAGCACAGAAGGATGTTATCCCACTTGGGGTGCAAGGATTTACTTGTTTAAAACATGACTTGTATTTTGGAGCCACATAAATACAATTTATTTTATAGGTCATCTATTGATGCGGTACATAAAACAATTGTGGAGCAAGTTCTGCACTCTCTTCCAAGGGTTGGAGGAGCAGCACTGAATTGAGAGCTCTCCACACATATTCCATCTCCATATCCTGAATTTGTGGGAAGGAGCAACCTGAGCAGCCAGGTGCTCTCAGAAGCCTTGCTCCATGGTACTGAAAGCAGGAGATGAGGAGTGCATCCCAAAATCATCTTGTGAAAAGCACAGAACAACTTATTTGATTCAGACTTTGGTTTGTACCCAACTTAGAACTCAGTCCCAAATTGGTCTGGTCTTCTATGATCCTTGAAGAGGAAAAGTATGTCATATGCAATGAAATTAAAGTGAGTCTAGTCCAGTATTTAAAATCAAATATTCTGGAATAGATATTAACATGTGTGAGGGAGCTGAAGGTGAATTGTTCTCTGGAGCTAACCCAAGAGCTTCCTCTAAGGGAAGGGAAACCTGTTTTGATACTTATTTTGCTAATGAGATGCAACATAAAATGACTTCCTAGTTATTATGCTGAAATATGTCATGCATATTCAAAAACTATCTCTGAGGAACTGAAACAATTTAGCCAAGATGAGCTACTAAATACATGAAAGGAATTGACTTCATGATCCAGCTAATGATTAGATAGGCTTCACTGTTAAAAATAATGATTGAACCAAAAAAATTGTACATTCACATTAACTGCAACCACTAGAAGTTACTGTGAGCATGCAGGCTGAATGGCAGTTTAATTTTGTTTCAACTGTTTGCTTTTCATTTGTCTTAAAAAAAACTTAGAGTCAATTTATGTTATTTGCATATGTGGAAACTCAGCATCAGTTTTCCTGGAGTTGTCTGATGACTAAAGTATCACCAGTTATTCATAAGGTAGTTCAAAAGTGCTTTAACTCTCAAAACGAGGGGGTTTGACACTGTAATGGTGCATATTCACCCAATAAATTTAAGCCAAACATCAGGAAAAAATATTATCCAAGTGGCATCTACTTATCACAACCATGCAGTACTTTCCTGCCATTAGTAAAGATTTTAACTAATTCCAAGGAGATCTGCCCTGCAGCATGTTAGGCTACAACTAGAACAAGTTTCTAAACTAAAACTGATAAATTCTCAGAAGAAGACTTACAATTAATAGAAAAACAGAGATGCTTGTCATCTTCATGATCCTTACTGTTTTTCAGCATCCTCTATGAAGAAAAGATAAGTCAATGTGACCAGGAAAATCTCCAGAATCAGCACCCAGATATGAATGTTTGATCCATCCACCTGATTAAATCCCACAGACCCCAGAATCAGCTGAGGAAGGGTTTGTGCATGGTACACCCCTGAAGTGTGGGCAGGAGGTGGGATGTACTCTGGAATGCTCAAAGATGGCCCAACACAGATTTTAACTGCTGCTGCTGCTGACAGGTTTTGACCTTCAGAGCAAGACAGCAAGGACAGGGGTCAGGGAGTATGATTCATTTTCAAACTCATTATTAAATCTGTCTCACCCAGGATATTTAATCTCTCTCTGTTTACAGAATTAATATCTGGTTTATTATCTTCTAATATAATATTTGGATAATTTGGAGCCTGTATATTTTTTATGTGATCTCAAGGCTGTGACTAACTCCAAGTCCTTTCACCCAGCCTTCCCCTGGCATCCCATCCCATCCTTTAGAATTACTGGGGCTGCAAATGGGCACTGGTTTACTTTTGCACAGGATCAGTTGCAGTACTGGGACCCTAAATTCTATATATAATAATGGAAAAAAGTGCCAAAACCTACCCAAAAAACAGAGAGGCATGAAAATCCTTCATGAGAGAATTTTTGAAAAAAATTTTGACATACTCAGTACGCTTCATGTGCACTTCCTGTGAGGAGGCAGAAGGGAGAGGGTGGCAGTTTTTGATTGGAACAGGCAAAATAGGCAAATTGAAGTAAAAGATGTTTTAAGCAGAATTTTTAGAAGCACCTAGCCCCAGGTAAGGAGAGGCTGAATGCCTTCACTCCAGCTTTCCTAATCAAGTCAGACAGATTTGCTGGGTGTAGAGTATTTCTTGCTTGGGGAAACTGATAATTGACCAATTTTCAGCTGGAGGAACCTGTGACTTTGCTGACTAGGGCAGTTTAAACATAAAGTCACCCACTGTAGCCTCAAGCTCCCAGAAAAGTAGAAAAATTCATTTAACACCCCAATTCTCTTTTGTAAGGAAAGCTTAAAAAAAAATCTCTATCTCTTAAAATTAAGTTACCAAGCCTACACTCTGTCTCTAAACTGACACTTCACCTTGCTTGGGAATCCTGCACATTGAAAGAGCTGGAGCTGATGCAGCTAAAAACGCACACAAAATGACAGAAACAGTCATTTGAGAACCTATAGAAATGTATGGGGCATCCACAGCTTCTCTGGGCTACCTGGCTACACTGGGTGATTTAATGTTTCATAAATCTAATAGAGGGTTGTTATCCTTGTAACTCTGATGAAAATGCCAACCAAAAAATCAAACTGTGTGAGAATCCTGCTCATTTGTGAAAGATTCTGCAAGGTGAAAGTCAATGCCCAGATGGGAAGTCTGTGACAGGAACTCCTGTGTTGGGTGGTGCAAGCCAGAGCGAGTCTGGAGGCAACGCAGCTGCTTTAGCAGATAAAATTGGTCTTCATGCCTTGGACACCTTCGTGTGGCAGTGCTCCACGCCTGGAATGTGTCACACCAAACTGCAGTGTTCAGCTTTATTACCTCAAATTCATACCAAATTAATGCTGAGCTAAGGTCTTTCAACAGACCATTGCCATCCTCGAAGTGTGGCACATTTATGGTATCTCAGGGGCTAAATGAATTTACTGTTAACATGCAAACTAAAATCTAACCCCCAACACTCCAAGCTCAAATGAAGCATTAATAATCCAGGTGGATTTTGTCATGCTCCACACTACAGATTTGGACTAGAGCCCAACTCATTCACCTGCAGCTGCAGCATCATTACCATCGTACACACACACACACAAAGTGGGAATGTGTCATTTGATCAGTGAAGTAAATACATCTGATTAACAGCCACAAATAGCTGATGTATCAACCAAAACACTGCCAACATCTCCCTACACTCATCTTGTTTTCTTCTTCCTTACTTTTATTTCACTACTGTCTTTTACAATGAAAATATCTTCTGCTGACAGAAAGCAAGCTCCATTTTTTTAAATAAAGAAGATCCTTTTTAACCATAAAGGACATGAAACTGCCGAAAAAAAGATATGAGAATTTTAAAATATTTAACCCACGTTTCCCATATCTATATCTTTAGAAAGAGCTGTTTGTGCATCCTGAAGATGAAATGTTTTAATTGAAAAATTTCCTGAGGTTTACAAATAGCTTGTTCATTCAATCTACACATTTCTTATTTATTAATATATGATATAACAGGTTTGGGAGTGATGGCCTTGCTAAAGCTGAATTTGGCAGAACACTGATATTCTTTCAGCTGGTAAGAAATGTGCGATAAAATTATAAAACTAGAGGGAATTCATTTTGACAGTGGAAGGAAAGTATCTTTTTATAGTGCTATCAGGATCTGCTTTTTCTTGAGAGGTGCTCATCACTCAGACTCGTTCATCTCACACCATTAGCGCATCAAAGCTTGTTTGCTCTTGGTAACAAAAACTGGAAATGTTATCCACGAACAATTGATGCAAGGCAATCTCTGCACTTTCCACACAGCTGGCTGTGCAAGCTCTAAACTGAAAGTATTGTCCATAAAGTTGCTCTGATTAACACATCAGCCCTTTTAGAAAGAGGTAAACAAAAAATTAATGTTAACAGGTTAATGCAATATGGTTTAAGAAAATAAGGAATCAAAATATGTTCTCATTACCTTTCTCCGTCATTCCCTGCTTTTACTGGATTGCAGTTTTGGCTGTTGCCCTGGCAGCTTGCTCTCCTTTTCTTTTTGCTGTGGCTCAGACAAGCAAATACAGAAATATCAGCAAAAATCTACAAAGGAAGATGGAAAATAACATCAGAAAAAATAACTCAGTATTTTTCAGATTCTTGCTTGCCTACCTCTTGCAGGGGAACAGCAATCTGGAATTTATACATTTATGAGGCTGAAGTAGCCCCCCCACATCAAAGGAATGGGGCTCCCTGCTGTTCCTCAGCCCTTACAGGGAAGGGAAGGGTAAAGGCTCCTGGCTGGGTACAGCTCTCACAGCACTGAGCCCTTTCCCTGCTCATTTGAGCCATCCCTCCTACTCTGCTCACAGCCCTGCTGGGTCTCACCTACCTCAATGAATTAAATTCCTATCTGAGAGCTCCAAGCTCCAGAATACTGCCTGGGAAATGGGTGACAATCCCTCTTCATCTTCACCAGCACAGGGACTCCAGCGTCAGCACAGATGGACTTGAAGCCAAACTTGAGGCACAACCTTTATTGTTTTCTGTTTGGGAACGTGGCCACAAGACCCCAGGTGCTTTGAAGAAAGGAGAAAAACAAACCCCTGAGGATTTCATCCCACAGACAGTTGAGATAGTGCCTTTACAAAGCCATGAGAGTACAGGTGAGCTACTTCACTCTCATCCTTCTGGGAAAGGTTTATTGGCACTGATGCCAAGGTTTCAGCTCCTATGGACATGAAAGTGGTAGGAACTAGAAAGTATACAGAGAGTTTCAACTTTAAATGCTGAAAACAAAGGGGTGGATATTCAGCTCATAGTTCTATGTCAACTAAAAATCAATCTATGCCACACAGGATAATTGACACATCACTAGAAGTGATCACATCACTAGAATATCTGAGAAGACCAACTATCACCTTCTAATCATTCACAAGGAAGTTCTAATATTAAAAGCCTGTTAGTGAATTGGATTTAGGATTACTACTTAAATGCAGAATTTCTATAAAGGGATAGGTATTTATCAACCTACCTACTCAGATGCCAGGAAGCGTTGCTCTCCAATTTCAGAAAATCTATGTAACTTATTATGCAATTAACAAGCATCATGGTCAACAACAGTTGTGAACACCTGAAATCCCAAAAGCTAATTTAGCTTGTCTGAATTCAATTCAGAAAGAAGTCAAGAAGAGAAAATTGACCATAGATAATGATATGATTCAGTTATCTCCCCAAACTGGAGAAGATAGTGACATTTAAAAGAAAAAAACTTCTGGAAATACATTTTGTGGAAATCAGATTGGGGACGATTTCAAAGCAATTCATCAGTGTGACATAAATGTGTGATACAATTTTGGTTTACACGTTCTGGATGTCCTTTCCACTTCCATCTGAATCAAACCTTCTATAAACATGAAAGACTTAACTGATCGATCTAGAGAGAATATAATGTGGCAGGCATTTTAAGTCACAGATTTTGCAAAGTTATCAATGCAAACTTGTTTATTCTTCATGAAAAATATTTTTCCTTAAAGTGCAGAAGGAACTGGTTACCAAAGTAAACACAATTTAATGATACTTCAGAAAAATATGGGAAAACAAGCTTTGACTATGTATCTTTGAAAATAACTTCGAATACAGAGCAGGATGGAAGCAGCTGAGTTACTGAACACAGTGGATTGCCTGAGTTTTTCACAACTCAAAAACGAGATGCACAAGTTAAGAGAATGAAAGGCTTTCCCTCCTCCAGATGGTAAGCTGCCGAGGCAGTAAATGATTTTAATCACAGATTCCTGACAACATTCTTTGCCTAGGGAGGGCTCAGTAGCTACTGATGTCTGAAGCTGAAAGAATATGGTACCTATTTTCAGTCCTTTTATGGTCTAGCTCCCAAAAATCACAGTGAACTTTCAGTAGCATAGTTGAAAACATTATTATCCCTTCTTGTTCTGTACTTTACCGCTTAGTTTCAATTCCAGGTGCACTTTAAACTGAATTTACAAAAATGCTATATATCTTTTCCAAGCCACTGATTAAGCTACCAGATATAGATATATATTACCTAATGTACTTGGTTTAGTAGGTCACAGGTTCATATTTTCTATTCACTCTTGCATAAGATGTAACCAGAGCTCCTTGACCTCTATTTTTATAAACTTCCTTCAGTACTTTTGCCACAAACTGTCACCAAAGTTCATCCCAGTCCATTTAATTTTACTATACTTTAATGTGAGCATAATTAAAAACATTTCTCTCTACTCCTGTCTTTCCCATTTGCCTCCAGTAATTTTTAATGATACCAGCTATTTTTCACCTTCACTGAAGTATTTGTGGTCATCCCACAAAGTTATGTGAGACAGACACACAGCCACCACGTGATGAATGAAGGCCTCTTCATATTTTCTTCTTCTCTTCATTCCATGTTTCTTTTAACTGGCTATTGTGTCCCAAAAACTTGAAGCCTTTGTGTATTCCTTTAATACAGTAACAGGCTGTCCCTAAATTGCTTCTGAAAGCAGTCACAGAAGTCCAAGGGCTTTGAACAGTGCAAGTGCCTGAGTCTCCTGGGTTTCAGATTATTTCCCTGACCATGAAATCTTGAACAGCATTCTCTGATGATACCCTTCAGAAATTACTCTCTGAAAGTCCTAACACTGACAGACTGCTGCAAAGGATTAAATAATCACCATCAGTCCATGATCCTCTCCCCTGTTTTATATCTTACCAGACAAAGAGGAAATTTCTTGCACCTCAAGTGAGATCATCTGTACTTCAGAAGGAAGTGCTATGAAACAGTTCGACTACTGGGCTTTTGTGGAGGACTTGAACCAGCTACAAATCAAATACTTTTATTTTTGAAATAGATTCCAATATTCCAAAGGAAGAAATGCTCAGATGTGCAGAGGTAACAAATACAAGAAGTTCTCTAACCTTCACTGAATAATTTCTCTTGTTTGGGCTTTACAGTTGCTACAGCAAAAGAATTAACTACATCATGTACTCAAAACTATCAATACTTTGTCTTTATTACAACTGCACTACAGGCATCTCTCAAATTAAATACCATGTAGAGTCCTCTCATTTGGTTGATACAGTAATAGCATACTCTGTGCAGCCACAGATGTTCTTCACTGGGTTGTGCTGAAACCAATCTAATTTTGTGAGATAAATGAGGTGTTCTTATTCCAGGACTTGATTTCCCAGCATAACAAAAAACATCAAAAGAAGTGTAGCCTCTTACCACTCAGAGCTCAGACAGAAAAGCTAATTTCTCTTTCCTGAGTTCCAGGAAGGTATATGTGAAGGGAACATCTCTCAGTTATTTGGATGATGTCTGGAAAACAGAAAAAGTTGGCATTGACTTACAAATTACATTAATTGAAATAATAATTAAGTATGCAAAAATTTGATTTATTATCAGTGGCAAGACAGAGTATCAGCATCAAAGAATGAACAAAGACAGTTACCCAGAGAATTCTTTTAACTGAGCCTAAGTATCTCAGGAATTAAGTACTGTGGTATGGCACAGAGCACAAGATCAGCTCTGCCATGACTTGACAAAGTTGCCAAATTCCAAAGCTGTCCAAAGGTGTATTTGATGTGAGCTGGTGACTTCCACAGTTCTCAGTCAGCTGATGTCCTTGTCTTACCCACTGACACTATCTAAGCCAAGGAATGAATTTTAGAGGGGAATACAGCATCCTGTCCTTACACAGAAGTGGCAGAAAATATTTCTGGCTATCAAAACACACCCCCAAATAATGTTTGAAACTTTTGGAGACCATAGCTTACACCTCTGAATAGCAAGAACACCACTTTGTTAAACAACATGGAAGGATTCTGTGCTGGTTTTCCAAAGGTGTGCCCACACCTGTGATGGGAGGCAGCTCTGAGCTGGTTTGCTGAAGCACTGGAAGTGCTGTGAGGTGTCCATGCATCTGCAATTGTGCAGACTATCTCTGCAAGCACATTTACAGCATAAATTTTAACATGATTTTAACATGGAAACAATAGTCTTGTGAAAGTATCACCCTGGACTTCACTGAATAGAAGTCATTTTTCCTAATGAGCAGCACAAGCTGGCAATATTTCCTACTATTATTATACTAAGCAAGAAAGGAAGTTTAGCAGTAACGTAAACTAATATTTTTATAAAAACAAATTAGTAAGACTGATTAACAATCTCATTAGTACAAGCAGCAACACAGACCACAGTCTGTACTCTAAGGTATATTCTCCTTAATAATGAGTAATAAAGCACTGATATGTTCTCACTCTGAAGAGCAGAAAAAGCAGTTTAGATTTTATTGCTCAAGAAAGTATGTGAGTTAATTAGTCCTTGCAGGTAATTATATCTGATTACAAAGAACTTTCTCAGACAAAATAATGTTTTCTTATTTTTAAGAAAAGTCATGTTGCAAATCATGAAAATTTGCATTTAGTTACTATGGCTCCTTTTTTTTTCACTGTGGTCCTGTGTGCACCCCCCAAACCTGGGACCCTTTTGTGCCAGACACTGAGCAAACATGTGACACTCACTTCCCAAAAATGCAGAAGAGGGGGAGAAAGCCATGCAATTCTTCTCATTTAATAGTAAATGGAAGAACAAGGGATGTTTAGATGTTTTCTATCTAAATTCTGCCATAGTTTGTGGCAGAAACAGGAGCCAAGGCCAGCTCACCCTAGAGCCAACTCTAGTGCCAGGACCAAAAAAAGCATCTTTTCCCTCTATAGCTCATCATACATCTTTAGGGGGGAAAAAGTCAAGCAACGATTTTCAGGGCTGGGGTTTAATGACTTGTCACTCTAGTTAAATAATTCAGTGTCAAATGCTTATGATTTTTTAATGATTCACTGATATAGGCAGGTTCCACACACATAGAGTGTCTGGTTACTGCACTGCCTCCACGGAAGTTGTACAAAGTAGAACTCAAGCATCCTTCACCACTTCATCAATGAAACAAATTTATCTTTTAACAGAAAGTAAGTCCTTCAGTGCTCTAGAACTCCATTTTACATTCATATATAGTCTGTACCTTGTCTGTTCGCATTAAAAGAAAATCCTTTTGATCAATGCTCTGGCAATGAAATTGCACTCCCCTGAACAGAGTTCTCAGCCAGCCTGCAGTGTAAATGATACTTAACAGATAAAGAGACATGCTGTCAAGATCAGCCGTGCATGTGTTAAAGCTCAATTGTCCCTGAGGTAGCAAGGAACAAAAGCCTTTCAGATAAGACATTCCTGTCTGGTCTCATCTGTTATACATTTCAGAATAAGCAACTGGGCTTCGTTCCTCCTCTTCACTCAACTTATTTCCCTCTGCACAAGGGCTCCATTAGGGGAAGGAGAAAACTTTATCACTTGCAAAATGGGAGATTGAGATGAAGGAAATCAATGTACCTGAGCAAGATCATGTTTCTTCTTTGTGTCACAGGTGGCACTAGAAATCAGGAATCTATAGATTCCAGCCCATTACCAGCTCACCAAACTACATCCCTGCCACTGCCCTCCAAATGGCACATCAGAGTTTATTCTACAAGGAGATTTACTCAAAGCCTTAAGAGCATTTTACTTTTCCTCATCAGCCAGTGAGGAATAAGCTCCTTAGTGTGTGGTACAGAAATGACCACAGCCACACTGATCCTTCTCCATTTATTTGGGCAACAACCACCCCTGATCCATTCCCTAACATGAAACCAAAAATACCTAAAAAATCAGTAACTGAGTCCTGGGAGTCCTTACTCAAACACAGCACAGTGGGGTTTGAGATACTTCCAACCCAGGTTTGTGCTGAGGACTGCTTATGTTCCTAGCACATAAACTTATTTGGAATTAAAAAGTTTTGAGATTTAAAATAAAATATACAACTCTACCTTTGCTTTTGCCGCATTTCCCAGTCAGCTACAAAGTTTCCTGAAATTCTTGACAGCCAGTATTTGCAATTTAAATAAGAACCTATCGAAATCTGAACTCTTTTTTCACCAAGACAAACCATGGTACATAAGGAAAAAAATATTTTGGTTGACCAAAAAAAAATTTCAGCCCATGTGAGACTATGGGTTTCTCTCCCTTGCACTGTAAAGGGAGTGGATTTGAGTTACTTGTTTATAGGTACCATAAGGTCAGGCCTATGAAGAGCCATGAAGAAAAGAAATCAATCCAAAGAGAAGAATTTGATATGATTGCTTAGAAAGGCAGCTCTGAGGACAAGTGGATACTCCTTACTTTATCAGACTACTATGAGAACAACATGCTTTTTTTTTTTTTTTTTGATAAAACAAGAAGCAGAAGGCAACATTATTATTAACAATTGCATCAGTCTCCAGACATATTGCAAACGTTCCCAAAAGTTACTGCACAAAGCATTTCAGCCTGAGAGAAAATCGAATTTATTTGGAAAGTTCTTATGCAGCTACTGACCATAAAAATTATTTCAAAGCACTGTCTTCATCTCCAGCATTGTTTCTAGCTGTGTTTAAACAAATCTGATTTCCTTTGTCATCATCTGCAGCTGTATTTCCCTTGTATTTGTTTTCTTTTGAAAGCAGTCCACTGTGAAAAATTCAAAGGAAATGCAACTTCATTCCATCATTTTTCCATTTCTTTCCCACTCTGGTCACTGATCCCAGACACATATTATAAAAAAGAAGCTGAGTTTGAAATTATATAAGGGAGAATTATTTTAATATACACAAGGACTCGTGAGGTCTGCCCTTAGAAGCAAAGTGTATCAATGTCAGGGCACTGATCGACCCTGCTCCCCTCTGCTCAGAGAAATCACGAATTGCTCTAGTGCTGCCTTCTGGAGCAGTAATACACAAAACAGAGGAAAATCTGTGCATCAAAACAAGAAAATTAAACACACCCCAAAGGTTTCACTGAACAGGCAGGATGAGAGAGAAAATGTACTTTGTCACATGTCAGTGCTTTTTTAGAAAATGTTCAGAGAAGAGAGGATGAAGGGGAGGGAAGGGGAACGCCAGCAATTACTTCATTATCTGTCATCCCTGCCGTGCCCTCTCATTCACACACGTTCATGCACATCCAGGCACTCCAACAGCACGGAGGGAAGGAGGAGGGCAGGGCAGGGACAAGGAGAAAAGAGGGGCTGCATGGAAAGCTAAAGTAAGAATAAAAATTCTCCCTGAATCCAGATAACAATGCCTGTTTTTCCAAGATATGTCAAAGCACTGAAGAGAAAAATGGAGGTGAGAAATTTGCCCTCTGTACAAGACAACTGATAGCAGGTGGCTGTGGTGACACAGACCCCAGCTTCATTCATAAATACCTCTGAAAACCTGAATTAAGCTGCTTATTATCCTAGGACACAATATGACCAGCTTTACAGAAATCAATGTCTTCTCTACAGACTCCTGCTCACCAGTAGAGAAATCAATCAGCCAAGCCTCAACGGCTGCCAGAGGAGCAGCCAAGGGCATATAGCCATAGTACTAAATTTAAACAGAGATTACAGCACCTATTTCCCCAGCAAAATGTTTCTGCATTAAACTGTAGGACCCATCATTCAGAGCTGCTGCCACAAATGCCAGGGAAGGGGAGAAACAGCATCTCACTGGTGTGTGTGAAATGTCACAGCTAAACAGCACAAGGTTTTTCCCTGCTCTGTATCCCTCTCTCTTTTGTGAAATATCCTCAGAGCACCTGACCTAGGCACAGAAGAGCTTTCAGTGCACAGAATGCCTTCACCTGTCTGGTGAGAACTTCTACCACTTTTCTTCATACTGAAATGTGAAAAAAATCCACCAGGGTTTGGTGGCCACAGTCACTGAATGAAGGTCTTTGATAGCTACCCATGACTAAAGAAAGAGGGAATTTTTATAAAGCCTGATGGGCTTTTAGTGCAAATCCAAAAGAAAAGGAAAATACCCAGCTATGCCATGCAGAGGTCTGCTTTTCCTCTTTGGATCTGATTTTCAGGGAGCTGAGGGAAGAGGAAGGAAGAGAGTACGAGAAATACACAAGAATTCAGCTGGGTGACATCCGTTCTTTCAGAAATGAAGAAAACCCTAATTATTGCAAAAAAACACTGCTTTTCAAATGCTGTGATTTCCAGAGCAGAGCACTGAGGATGGTTCTCACTCAGTTCTTAGCTCCCTCTTTCAGGGCTTGGGAAGAACTGCTGTAACCATGAGCTCCACCCTGGCAGCTGCCATGCCCTGATCACAGAGACTGCAAAGCCTGGCTCTTCCTTTTGGACTCTCTGAGAGTTGAAAAATTGAGATTTAAAGAGGCCATCTGCATGCTGCACTGCAGGAGAGATACATGCAGGGAGGACACCCTTTTTTGTTCTAATACTCTTCAATCTGTTGTGAGAGTTACTTCTGATTAATTGAGTTAAACAATCTGGTGCAATTTTCTGTTCTTACAAGTTAATGAACTTTTCAGCTATGTTAGTCACCAGCATGCAAATCAAACTCCAGCATGGTTTAGAATAGAAAGAAAAACAGACAGTGGAGAGGGTGCTGGGGTTCCTATGTACAACAGGTTCAAGCTCAGTCAGTTTTCTTTGTGTCCTGTCTTGCAAAGTCTGTGTCCAGATGCAGTGAGAGATGCTCCCTGCTGGGCCAGTGAGCAGCAGAATCCAGCACCAGCGAGGTTCTCCAAATGAGGTGCTTGTGAGAGCTGAGCCAGGCTCCCAAAGTTCATGTTAAAAAGGACTCTGAATGGTTTTTAGAGACTAATTGCCTGGGTAGAATTCGAACAAGTAAAGAAATATGTCTATTGTTTTAAATCCATCTAGAGATTTATATTCACAATGTTCAATTTCCAATCAGGAATGTACTATACATTTCAAAGTCATACCATTAAGTGCATTGTTAAGAAAGCACACACAGGCAATAAACCAGCAATATATCCTTGTGATAAATTGATCCTTATGGTTCTTTGATATTTTTAGGTGACTCTTGCAAAATATCAGAGCACAAGCTCTCTGCAAATTCCTCCATGAACAAATCCAGTGATCAGAGCTTTTGCACGAGTACCACTAAATCACAGCACAGAGAAACCCAAACAGGCAGAAACAAAGAGGTGCCTGGTTAAGTGTTGTCTCCCCAGACTAAAGAGATGGATTTGCATGAGGACAGCATCCCCCATGTCAACAAGAGTGTGGAAAGAACCCACAGAATGGGATGGAATCGTGTCCCAAAGAAAAAAGATCAGAGGAACCTCTGGGAAAGGAAAACCAGCTGATCAAAATGATCCACTCCTCTGTAATTTAGTAATTTCAGTCCCTCCTGCAAAACATCTGAGACTGCAACAGTCAGGATCTCAGGAGGCTGGGTTAGTACTCAGTGGTGCTAAACAGTATTCCCTGCCTTCAGCAGAGATCTGAATAAACAAACAAGAGGAGAATAAAATCATACCAGAGACAAAAAAAAACGCCCAAACCAAATCCCCAAAACAAGAACATAAGAGAGGGAGGAAATAGCTAGAGATAGAAGCAGGGAAGGTATGACTGGACTACAAATTAAAATTAAAAATCTGGGGGTTTGGTTGCCTGTCTCTTACTAATTATAAGAAAAAATGTCAGAGGATCAAGGAAAATACTGTTTTACAGTTCAGATATAGGATTTTCCCCCCTAAATTTTAAATGCTACAGAAAAATAATCTATCAAAGCTGATACAAGCTAATCAAATAATTCTTTAAATTTAATTCCTTTATTTAGCTTTCCATCAGCTACATGTCCAAAACTTTGAGATAACCAATGACGTTTGGGCTGATTGCAGATTCAAAGTCAGCCATAAAAAGGCTACTGTATTTTATATGCTCTATAATCTTTCACTGGGTTTAATATTTTTATGATGTACATTGTGCAGATCTACAAGATAGACCTCGTTTAGAAAATGGATTAAATAACTTCACAGTCCTTGTATTCAGGACGTGCCATGAGTAAAAAAACTTTAAAGGAAGATAATATTTACTGTGAACTATTTCTTCTCTTTGAAGTGGAAAGTGAAGTATTCTGTAGCTAAATGGAAAATGACTCATTTTCAGAACATAAATCAGTGTTTTAACTAAATTGAATTAATTGACATTTGGTATCTTAAGGAGTAGAGTGTAATTTTTCAGCAATATTTAAGTCTAAATGTCTTGTTCATAAAAGGTGGGAAATGAAGGGTCGTAAAAGGGGGAAAAGTAACAAAACTCCTTTTTACTGGTTAATCTTTCTTGCAATTTTTTCTTCCAGGAATATATAGCTTCTCTGCTGATGGATGCAATCATTCACAGGGATGTTCAGGGGCCTAGAGCAACCCCCTGTGAACCCAAATTGCAAATAAACCCATCTCAATCATGCAATGAAACAAAGCTCTCTGTATTAAAATAGAGCCATCCACAGAATGGGAAACCACACTTTAGCAGGGAGAACACATTTCCTTAGACCTGAAATGGATGAAGTGTTTGGGTTTCAGCTCCACAATGAAAAGGAACTTGGATCATCTGGATACTCTGTGCAGTTCTACAGAAGTAACGGGACAGGATCCCAAATTAATTAAAAGGACTGGCAAAAGTCTCTGTAGTTTTAATTGAGCAAGGATCTTGCTCAGCATTTCAACTGTATGAATACAGATTTAAAATATATTGTTGCAAACACAGTTCTAATTTACTCCTGTGAATCCAGCAGGAGAAGTCTGAAACCACAGAGGCAGAACTAAGGTAAGAACATGTTCTATTATATTTCATAATAACAATTTCCAAAGCAGGAGAATAATATCTGTTGACTGGAGACAGAGCTAAAAAGTCATGCAGGAAAAATTTTCTCTCACAGTCTCTCCCACAATCAGCTCAAATCAAAAGCTTGATTTTACTCTTCTATAAAACAGCCCCATCCTTTCCCTACAATGAAAGATTTCTGGAATACAAATACAAGGTTCAGGATTAAATTTTCTAATGACAGCAATTATTGCCCTTTGGAACACTCATCTTCTGAGAACCTTTCACCTTCTATCAGCACAATTCACATGACTAAACAGCTCTTGCTCTACCAGCTGAAATCTAAACATTTTGATTATATTTCTGCATTGTATTTCTACATGACCTGAATCGGGAAGACACTTAGTCACATACTTGATTTTACATGTTGGGGTAGTTCCCTTGCAATCAAGTTCCTAAATTTCTTAAAATACAGCATTGTCTCAAGAATAATTTGATTTTCTTGGCTGATTTTTCAACCTAAATGGATTTGCATTTTCATGTGGGCATTTTCCTTTTCTGACCCTTTTGAATTTGACAAACTGTCCATAATTAACTTCCTGTTTATTTTCACAACATCATTATGAGAGTAATTAGTTCTTGGCCTGCTGAACTGAATGTGATATATTGAAAAAGCAGCAATGGCCCAAACCATGACTTCCTTTCATCTCTTATAAATACATCTCCTATGTTCTTAACTAGGTTGTTTGTTTTTATTAAATGCCTCTGAGAAGTGATATGTTAGAGCTCTACTTCTAGTGATTAAAACATCCCCTACTGAAAAATTTCCTTGGCCTGGTCTTTCCTGAATCTTTCCCCAGGTTTCAGGAATTAAAACCACGCTGCCTCTCAGGGGAGAAACAAGAGTAGTTTTCAAGCTATCCCTGGCCTTGGATAACCCCTGGCTGTTATTGTTTAGATGTCTGAGAGTCTGCCTAAAGCTACAGTAAAGATTGTACAGCACAGCTTGAATCACTGCAGCACTGTACTCTGCATTACCCAGTAGGGATATCTTGCCTCAAATCATCCCAAAATCTGGCTGTTATTCACAAGAGGGTTGTTTCTCCTCTCTGTAACTCAAGCCATATCAGACCTTTTTTCATGTATTCCTCAGGATTTCTTTCAAATCCTACTGAAATTTTTGTGTAGAGTCACGGCTTCATCAAATTCAATGTATTTCTTTTCCTCCACTTACATTTTCTAGCTGTCTTTCTTTGTGCCTCTAACTAGTCAATCATTACATTTAATTTGCAAACTCACCTGGTGACAGAGAAGGAAGGAAGGAAGGAAGGAAGGAAGGAAGGAAGGAAGGAAGGAAAAGAAAGAAAGGAAAGAAAGGAAGAAAGGAAGAAAGGAAGAAAAGACAATTACATTCTTCTGGTTTTTGTCTTTATTTTTATTTTCACTGCTTGGAAAATAAGTCTGATGATAATTCACTGGAAATGGAACCATTAATTTATCCATTGGCAACTCTCGAGAGAAATTTTAGGGTAGCCAGACCTATTAATCTGGAAGTATTCTTCTCTGTTTTTAATGATTTGCTTTTGCTTTTAGCACACTGCTATCAGGAACTGAAGAAGTTATTTGAACATGTTTGAAAACATGACTTTCCACAGAAAGCTTCATCTGCTCATTTATTATTTGCCTTGAAGCTCTCATCAAAGGTAGATGACAGAATGTTTTTCCAGCTACCTGCCCTAAATGCTTTGAAGAGGCTTATTTATGTCATTATTACAGTATAAATGTATTGAAATTAAAAGGGTTTTACCATTTGCAAACTTTCCACCCCTTACGACAGGAATTTAAATGCATGCAGCTGTCACTTTTTCTCAGTTCCAAGAACTAAAAGAAGGTTAGTTTCAAGAACCTCCTAATGGGAATTTCACTGCACTGGAAAGGCCTTTGGAAGTCTGTTTGGTGAGTCTGCACGTGAGGGTTGCACTGAAGCACCTGAGAGCTGGTGAACAACAAAAAGGGTTTCTCAGCTCCCTCTGCGGGAGTATTTCTACCTGAGGCTCTGGAAGCAACTGCTGAAAGAACAGAGAGTCTCTCACACAATTCCCACGAGGAGCAGCCTTCATCTGATGCCTCAGTGATCCTCTTCATTCGTCTGGCACTGTGCCACCTTGGATCCTCTCCAATTGTTCACTCCCTCGCGGGAACAGAAAGAGTTGCTGTCCAAGGTACCTCTGCTGCATCCACACACAATTTTATTGGGCAGCGCCATGAAGGATGCTTCTAACCCACTTCATTTAATCTTCTACCACTAAAATCTACTGCAAAAGGTTAGTGGCAAACTTTACACTCCATTGATGTGAAATCCAGAAAAGACAGACAGCTTTGTCCATTTCTAGCAGCAGGGAGAGAGGGCGTGGGCAACCCACAAGGACACCTCACTGCTGGCAGCACGGGCTGTCACACTTGTAATCACTGAGGCAGGTTTCAGGAGGAATCACTTACAGCTGATATCATTTTTTCAGGTGTTCATCAATTTTCCAGCCCACCATTTTTTGTAAAACTTCACTAAGTACATGAGGTGTTTCAGTCAGATTTCTTTAACCAGAAATCTCTTTTCTGATATTCATTATGTTTTGCTTGTGCTTGGGTCTATTAAACCTACCAAGAACTGAAGACAAAACTCAGGGGGGGTTTCACAGTTATTAGTCCCAGGTCTGTGCACTGGTGATCCATTCCCCATGACACAAAGTGCTTGAGGTAAATTAGTGTGGGAAAGGAACCCTTCATTCCTTTGCATGGCAGGGGAAAATGGATGATTTAAAATTTGGACAGGTTTGTGGTCTGCCCAATTTGAGTGGTTTTGCTCTGTACCATGGTAAAGCCTGAAAGTATTATAGAGCTTGGGGGAAAACATCTACTGTGTAGTAATTGCAGTTCTGTGCTTACTTTCTGTTTACACATTACTATCTGACTGCCCATTTAGAAGAAATAATTAGAACTCAGCTAATTATAAATAAGACAGATCTGTTCTTTCTGGCAAATTCCTTAATGCAACTTATTACCCTTGGCAGAAAAGCTACCATGGCATGAACCTCTTAAATAAAACCTGCATGGTGACCTTTCCATCTGTCAAACTATCAGAAATTAAGAGATCAGTAGCAAAGAGGATGAGAGCTTAAAGTCTGGATCTTGAGCATGGACAATGTGTCATTTATTTGACAGCCAGGCTTATTTGCCTTCATTTCACCATTTTGATCTTCTTTCCTGCCATACTAGGACACCTGTGGGGGACCAAGCAGTCCCATGGACAACTCCTGCTTCCAGCTACACCTGCAGAACATTGAAACACTCCATTCAGTTGTGCCAACGTTCAACAAAAGGTAAATGTGACTCATGGGGTGCTGACAAATGTAGAGGTTTTTAGTGAGATATATGATTGTGGCAGACATAAGGGAAATAAACATTCTTTCCATATGACAGAAATAAAATACTTGAGTTCTGTCCAGTTTCAGATCCTATTGGACCAATGCAAAGAAACCTGCTTGTATAAGACCTTGAAGGGACTGATGTTTCTGGGGCTATCACCCCAGCTACAGTAATTTGTCACATACTGAAATGAAAATTGACCTGTGACAATTTGTTCCAGTTGCAGGTCTACGCACCCCTGTATTTCATTCAACAAATTTTGGCCTGGTCACGCCCTTGTTTCAAGTCTACTTTCATCCACTTTTAAGGTTTTCTGCTTGCCCTGCCCTCTCTCTCTTATGTGTGTCTTGCAGCAGTTAAAGTAAAAAGATAGAGAAACCATTCTGCAACAGTGATCCATCACATCTGACATATATTTTTGCCTTGACTCAAGGGAAGCAAAAAACATTCTTCTTCGTAACAGAATCCACTGGGTCCTGGCTGAGGTTCAGAGCACACAGAGCACCTACTCTCTATTGAAAGCATAAATACAATTGTTTCATAAAAAGTCAGTATCTTTGAGATACTGGAATTTGAAACTAAAGTCCTGCAGTTGCATAACTTATTTAGAAATTCTGTCACTTTTATTAAGATACTGTCAATATTACAGACACTTACGTAAGCAACTTTGTCTTAAAATGTGATTGCTTTGTTAACTACAGAGACTAGAAGATGAGATTTGGTTTTAGATAACAAGATATCAAAGAAGCATATACCTTTCTGGAAAGAGGGGCAGTCTGAGGGTAGAAGTTCTGTATTTGAGCACCATCTAAGTGGGTTGGTAAGGAAGGGTCCTACGGGGAAGCACTGCCTCCTGTGGTTTGAGTCTGACTCAGAGCAGCCTTTCCCTGTTGGGATGAGCTGACTTGGAGCAGGCTGTTGCTCACCAGCCTTGCCCACCCTCCTGCAGATGCTCCCAGCCCTGCTGGCTGTTCCTGCTGCCAACGGGGAACCTCCCACAGCCCCAACCACACAGGCACAGGCACTGCAAATGTCATGGGCTGCAAAAGATGGCAGTTCTGATCCTGCTCAAAAACACCCAGCTGAGAACTGGCAAACTGATCTGCAGCCTACAGAGTCTCACACAGGGAAACCTTTTCTGATTGGATGCAGCCTCCTGTTTACACAGAATTTTGAACCTAAATTACCCTCTTTGAAGCATGAAATAGAAGGAAAGTGAACATTTAGGCATGAGGGGTTTTTTTTTCATCTCCTCACTCTAGTAAATAGGTAACATCTACCTCACAATCACCTTACAGGTAGCACAGAAAGGTAATTTTGTGTGCCAATATAAAGAAAACTTATCTGTGCAGGTTTTCTCAAGTCTCAAAGTTTTTTATTTCAATTTTCTTTGTCAGATGTATGTTATTCTAGCAACTGAACTACAGTCAATCTCAACTGGAGAGCCAATAATCAATTTGGAAGCAATAATGACTAAATTCATTAAGTACAGAATTCTCATTTACATTACATTTCCTTTATATTTTCCTAGGGCTTCAGATCAGCTAATACACAAGTCAGACTGGAATAGCTTTAACAGAGATTAAACACAGATTTCTTCCTCTTCATCACACTGTTTGTTACTTATCCTTGTGCAGACCACTGAGCAGTTTCATAAATAAAAACTATACCGCAGCAGTTTTATAAATACAAATTACACTGCAGCAGTTTTGTCCTTATTTAGCACTTCAAAATAGAAAACATCCAAACCTGAGGAGAAACAGTAAGAAGAGGGAGTATATAGTAGAAAAAAGTTCCTAAGCAGAGAGCAGAAAGATAAAAATGGAACATGCACGTAGCAGAAAACACTAAGCCAATCTTCAGATTCCATGGGTAAATCCAAAGGAAGCTGCTGTGATCCTCCAGACATCTCAAATTGGATATGTGTCAGAGCTTTCTCACACAAGCCTTTTTCTTCTTTCTCAGTTCTGATAAAATTGTTCCAAAACCTCCAAGGTTATGTATCTCCCTTCTCCAGCAGCTTCCTCTGTTCTTCAGCACAAGCCGAGGCGTGGCTGAGGCACATCCTCCCTGCCCTTCCTGGCTTCTGCCCAGGAACAAGCTGGTCAGTGGGACAGAGGACAAGGGCAGGGAAGCAAGAGAACTTGCTCAGGCTGAAGCCTTGCTTTGCACAGTAGCACGTGGCAGCTGGAGCTGCTCCTGGGCTGATTGATACGGGACTTCTGGCTGCCCTGCTCTCAGAAACATCCACAGAAATCCTCCCCGAGGGCTCCAGCTGCACCTGCTCTCTCCCAGTTTGGGTAATGCCCTGCCAGAACAAGGCTCCTGTGTCCTCACTGTGGGCACTTTTCATGTCCCCTGACCTGGGAATTCACTCCCTGGCTGAAGTGTTGATAAACTGGATTTTCCCACCTGAAATCCAGGTGGGTTGGCTTGGCCATGGTTCCCCTGCCTCCTCCTGCCAGGTACTGACCCAGGCAGAGTCAGCCCCTGTCTGTGCACACTGCAGCAGCAGCCCAACAGTGTCAACAGAAAAAATTCCAGTTATAATTTCAATCAACCTGTGGGTTCTGAGCCTTCAGGTTAGACTGTATTCACACTCTCAGTAATTTAAATAATACTATAAAGGCTTAATCCTCATTCAACATACTTAGTTTTAAATGAAAATAGACTGTCTTTAAATCACCTGAAATCAGCATTTGTGTCTTCAACTAAACAAATATTTACTAGTTTGTTGAGACGATTGTGTTCTTTCCTAATATCAGAATAAAACTGTGATCCCAGCAGTGCCCACCAGGTTTCTGCATGAATTGAAAATAAAACACTGTCCTGTTAAATACAATATTTCAACTGGAAATGCAGGTAAGATAACCAGAAAAGAAAATAGTCCACAGATGCTCAGGTAATTTATGCACACTGGAAATTATTGTAACAATGCTTATGTTACATTTATTTAAGGAAGAAAACTCCTGGGTCATCCTTCTAGTTCTCTCCTAAAAACTATTCTTCCTTGTAAACAAGATTATGACAAATTCTTTTGAAAGGAAACTTCATTTACTCCAACATTAAGTGCAGAATAAAATATGGTACAACCCATATAATTCTCTTGGAGCAGCAGGAAAGGCCAGGACTATTCTCAGTAGGATCTTACTAGAATCTTACTGTCACAATTGCCAATTACAATTAAAGCTCAATTGTAAAGCATGGCACCAATCTATTTCCACACATACAAATACCTCCCACCTAAATACTCTCTTGAGACAGGGATTTCTATGTATGAAACAGAAATGTGTTTCTAGAACTAAAGAAAAGAATGTAATAAAACACTCCACGTCTGATGGGAGAGCACCAAACGTAGAAACTTCATCTAGAAAGCAACAATATGTGCCATGTTGCTTAAGGTGCTTTAGAGCCCAGTTTGTGTGGTGGATAAATAACATCTTTGCTACTCTCCGCTGAAGAGACCGAGCGTAGGAAGGATTCTGGTTCTGCAGATAACCATTTACACGAGGCATTAAATTTCCTTTTGACAACCACAATTATAACATCCCCAAGTGCATGTATGTGTCGGTGTCCTGGGCCTCCTCAGCAAGGCTGGCAATTTAGAACAAAGAATATTTAGGATACAGTTTCAGTAGCAGGAAATGGAGATGTCTGTGTTGATGCATACATTTCCAAAGCTGAAAGGACAGGACTTCAGTCTACAGCTATAAATTATTCATAGCATATTCTGACACATTGGGGAAAAGCCCTGAATATTCATATGCCACACAACTGGTAAAGTCCCTATAAATTTGGGAAATGATGAGGTTGTGGAAACTTTTCTTATTTTCATTACACAAAACTTATGGGACAAGCTGTGCCACAGTGGATTTCACCAACATAAGACATGCAATCAGATGAATCTCTGGAAGACCTGAGCCTTGACTTATAGTTCCTATTTTTTTAGGCATTTTTCCCCAGAACAACTGGGGACGCCAGGAATTTGAGAATTGTATTCTGAAACCACAGACTGTCATAAAATATTACTCATTGTATTGCGCTCATTTGTTAATCAGTTTGGAAGTTGTTTTCATAATCTGTCCATATTCAATAATGTAAACATCTGATCCATGATTCTCTGTTCCCACAAATCTTATTTAGCTGGACAAAATGAGTACAAAATGTAACCATTCCAATTTGGTGGCATCTATTGTGCATTAATAAAATTGACTACTTAGTGCCCTTGATGATAAAGAATGTAAGTGTCCAATGGCTGCCTCTGAATAAAAAAAATCACTATTTCTGTAATGTTAGTAATTTTTATTACAGATATAGGCTACAACACCAGCCAAGCACTGGAAAATCAAGAATGTAGTGTTCTTTTTCCTTTTGAAAAATCCTTTGATTTAACCAAGCAGATCTTCACTGATCATACATGTTTGTGTGAATGTCATATACTTTGTATGAGCTGAGATGTGATTGTCTCACATAGCTTTAAACAACTTTATTGTAATGCTAAAGCACCCTTTTATTTCTGTGGGGAATCAGTAGGATTCAGATACCTGCTTTAGGGAGGAATGAATTATGCCCTAAACCCGGAGCCTGTACTAGTTCAGTCTGTACTGGAGTTAGGATCACTGACTCAGGTGGATGCACTCACTTGGCTCTCATGCTGGATGTCTTCACAGGAGCAAACCAGTGACAGAGCCAGGATAGAACTGCAATTTCCTGCCTCTTCCTATGAGGCCTTTTGTCCATGGATACAAAATCAGGTTTAAAAACACCAAAAACCAGAAGCCCACCCTGAAAAGCCACGTTTGTAACACTGACTTCCCGTAGCTGCACACATAATTCCCACTGACACGAGCAGCACCGTGGCGTTTCAGCCTGGTGCACTGGGAATTGAGCTGCTGGAGGAGTGGAGCAGACTCCTCAGGTGAACCAGCCTCAGGTAGATTTCAATTACTCTCTGCTCTTTCAAAATGACAGCTTCTGATCTCTGATTTCCACTGGCTGCTAAGCTCCCAGAAACAAGCATATTGTACATGGCAAACAGTTCTTGCACACACTGGGTCACCAGCCAGGCTGGAGTGCAGCCTGCCTCTAGTGACAGCACACTGGGCTCCTCACACACATCACTGTCTGCAGCAGTGCAGGACCCACCTAGATATCCTAATATTCAGCTTCAGAAATGCACAGTAGGGTGTGGATGTTGTCCTGGTGAAAGAAAACAATCCCAAAATTCTGCAGGATTTCTCCATGTAGAAAAAGAGTTCCTGGAAAGCTTGGAGATGTTCAGCATTTCTCAAGATTCCCATCACTTTTGGGCACCGCTCTTTGCTTCAGGGTATGTGGTTAAGAAATGCATGTGGGGCACTCCTCAGGAGGAAGTTACAAATGATAAAAAGCCTCTCTGAGGACAAAGAATGATGCATAAACCAGAGCAGTTTCTGACTTGCATTTTTTATGCATGCAAACCAACCAATTACATACATCCATGCCCAGTTCATGGCCCTTAAGCCAGAAGCAATCTCTCACACAGACCTCTGAATTGCACCCTGCACCCATCCACAGAGACCCTGTTATAGCTATAAAAGAGTGAAAGCATAAAAAATCAGCTCATATTCCAATCAGTTCTGTGCAGATGCAGCAAGAGAGATACACAGACTGACAAACAGAGCAAAAGCACTAAGCAGTTATGTAACATCCTCCCTAAAACCCTGTAGAGCAATATAACCTTTTAATTTCTGCAAAGGCTGTAATGATACTCACAACTTGTTTACAAAATAATGATCCCTCTTTAATCATTCTGTATTTCTCATATGTTGTACTGCATATCAAAAGATTGTAGCCTTTCTAAAATAGATCTTGCTTATATAACATCAGGCACATGAAATAGAGTTTTCACTCTACAGCAACTCACACCAAGAAGTATCTCTGTGATTCCTCCATGGCTTCAAGCAATGCTGTCTTCAATGGAAAAGTTCTTTTACAATTAATTCTCAAAGGTCTCAAAGAGCCTTTGAAAATAAAGAAAGTAGTTTATTGTCCCATATGTATACAACTATATAAAGTTAATTCTTTGAATTTGGTAGCATTTCAGATTTTATTATCCATGAGAATTCAGAAGAACTGAATCCCGACACACATCCTCCTCCCATAAAACCAGATATACCACACCAAAAGCAAAGCTTCTACAAATTATAATTTTGTGTAAAACAAACAATAAACTGTGGCACTTTTATCTGCTAAAACTGACAAAAAGCTACCAGATGTCAAATGAGAGCTTAACTAAATGCTGAGCCGGTTCCCCTCGCTGTTCAAAATGTCAGCTTTTTGCACCAAAAACATATTATATTTTACAGACCTGAATGTTCCTTCATACATGCATGCACAGACACAAAGAGACAAAAGCAAGCACAGATTTTTATTCCATAGTGAGACACAACTAATTTGAACTTGTTCATGGTACCACTCAGGAAAGCTAAGATGCTTTCAAATTAGGCTCTTGAGGTTTGGTCGTGCTCTCATTAGAGGCATTAGCAGAACTCAGAGATTTTACCAAGAGCCAGGATTTGGTGCTTAGGAAGATAAGAAAACTTAATATCAAGTGTTGCAATCTTCTTAAAAGATACTGTTACTATTCATTGATTTTCAGAACTTGCATCTCATAAGTAGTTGGATCATTTGTTGTGATAAGAAGTTCTGCTCATGCCTCTGGCTTTTCTGAGTTTCTTTGTACTTTATATTCTTGTCTAGTAGAAAGATAAATACTCAATGAACGCTGCTGTTTTAAAGTAATTTTCTTTCATTTTAATTTGCAGGGGTTTGTAAGATTGCAGTGGCTGTGTGTAATTTCTAAAAACACAATAATTTGCATACATTAAGAAGGTATGTGTGTGAAGTATGTCATTACCTCTCTCTTGCAAAGCTTTTCTATATGAAAAGAGATTGTGATTCAGAGTTATGAAAAATGTCTATAAATACTGTAAAGAAATTAAATTAATAGTACTTGGCAATTATTTCTTTTCTTGGAACATTAATCACTGGGTCTTGTCCAAAACCTCTTTAATTCTAAGTGAAGACCCACTGGAGCCAGAAAATTTGTCATAAATTGTAACTCCATTTAAGTGACAAGGAAACTAAGAACTGGAAAGTTTAAGAGACTTGCAGCAGTGTTTCAAATTTTTTTTTTAACACAAATAAGTCTGTAAAATATAAGATTTTTAGAAGTCTTCAAACCTCAAACCATGTTCCTTTGGTCACAAAAAGGAGCTACTGAGCATTGAACAGCTTTAAAGTCCTGCCAATGCCAAGTCTCCTAATGCAGAGCTATTGCATATTCTGGTCTGTGTGTGAACCTATTTTATGCATATTCAGTTGCATGAAAAAATAATGAAGCAAATTGCATTTATTTAAGGACTGATTACATCAAGTAAGTGGTTGAAGGTAAATCAGAGATTTAGAAGGGAACAGTAATTATAGCCAGTGATATAGATACCCACTATAACTCAAAAAAATACTAGCTAAGTGTATTTGTATGGAGCTCACATCTCTGTATATGGTGTTTTCTGGCTTGGCTGGTGCTGCTGCTGAGTTTATAGAGGACAGCTCTTTCATGGTGCTTTAATGCTGCAACCCCAAGATGAACAGCAGTCCAGAGCAGCTTCTGTTATAACCATGGCAACACTTCATCTTCATTTCGGCAGCTCAATTCTTTTGCCCTCCTTTTGAAAACAAAGGTGTCTATATTGCCTGCAAGTCATTTTTTTTGCAACCTGAGAGATAAGAATTGTTCTCGATTTTCCAAATAAATTCTCTCTAATGCCTTATAAAATGATATTTCTGCCACAATTCTACTGGAGATTTCTTGCCTGGCATACATCTCAAACTGTTCTTTACTTTATTTCATGGATGCACCAGACTGATGGCTCAGAGCAATCCTGTGAGTCAAGGATTGCAGTTGGCTTCTTCCTCCTCCTGTAATTTTCAAAGAACTACTTTCAGACTTTAATCATGTATGTTTATACTTGTTGTAGGCAGCATACAGGAATTATTAAATTAGGTTTTCTAGCATGTGTATAATGGGTTGTCTGATTTCTCATGCCTCTCAGCTTGAAATGGTAATTCTATAAAACCATATAATGCAGGGCCTTAGTCTGTCTCTAACAGAGCTGATCAGGAGAGGGCTTGCCTTGATCGAGTTACTCCATAATTAGCCCCAGAAACGTTCCTTGGTCCCTCTGCTAAAGCATCTCAGCACAGCATTTTCAGAGCCACAGTGCTGGGTTAACAATGATAACAGCAACACTTGCACTTGCTCGAGTCTCCTGCTCATGGCACAGGCTGGTTGGAATTTGTAGTGCTTGGAACTTCTGCTTCTGCAGAAACACGTCAACTCCGAGGCAGATCAGAAAACAGACTTGCCCTTAGAATCCTGTAGCATTTCAAGTAACATCCCTGTTACTGTGTTAGTCACATCCTTCACAGAGAAAAGGACTATGAAACCTACTGCAATTTCCAGACTGTCTCCTTCCGGATTTTGTTTAGTTCAGAACCATTATACTATTGACTATGTTTGCTTATTATCACTTTTCAATTGTGTTCTATTGCATTTCCTTCCAGTTTTTCACTCTGGTTCATCTCTAATTCTATTTCCTGTCTTTCATGGTTGAACTCTTTCATCTCTCATTGTTCTACTTGCATGAAATAACAGGTCTAGCTCTTTAGGTTTTGTACTTGTCATATCCCAGAGCAGGATCTTCCCATTAATTACATTCACTCTTCTGCAATTTTAGTCTTTGCTTTGGTTTGAAAAATTGTTTAACTTTTAGTTACCTAACAAAACTTTGTACTTTTCATTCATATCTTCTGGTATTTGCTATTAGAAAGAGCCTCTATACCATTGTACATCTTAGAGGAATGTATATGAAGCCTTCAAGGTTTGACATTTCAGAAACCTCAGGGACACATCTTATTCCACTTCCCTTGCTCACCTTCAAAAGAAACCCCCAAAAGAGAGATTTTTCTGTATTATGCAATGGAAAATTAGATCAGCTAAAACTGTTGGCTTTAACCTTCATTAATTTAACATCTAGTTCATATCTGATTTCTGTGTCTCTGCGCTGTAAGAAAGAGAGTAATATGTGTTAGCTCCCTAATAAGCCCCCACATATTTAATTTTTTGGTCTTTTGGCTAGAACTGCCCCAAAGATATAATTTTTATTTGCCTTTTTCAGCCTGTTTTTATTACTCATTTCCTTAGCGTGGGAATTATGACCAATTATCACCAAGCTGGGGACTGGGAGGGACACTGCTAGAGCCATGTGCATACCAGGACTCATCCCTTTGCAGCAGAAAATCAGAGAAATAGACAAAACACACAGCCCTTCACCTCATCACCATACTTAAATGTATTTCCTGCCTGGAACATGCAAATAGCTATTTTGGGTACAGCTCTGGGGCTGTTAGGTGTAAAGAGCAAGCCTGTCTATGACTGAAATAGCTGCCATAGTGATTCTTGCTCATTAAGCTTTCTAAAATCCACCAGCACATCCAGAGAGATCCTTGAAACTTTCCTACAGTCCAGGGCAACCTTCTCTTTAAGCTTTTTGTGTCTCTCCTGCCAGTTTTCCCAACAGTGAGAAGAGCCATACCCTGGCTCCGTGGCACGTGGTTAGAATAAAACAGAAAAGCCAGCTGTGGGCAAGGGCTGGACTGAAGATCAAGCCCATCACTTTGCAGGCCCATTTCAGGGTGTGGCACTGCCCACCTCCAACACTGACCACCACACACCCAAGTCAAGCCCCCTCCTGTCAGACGGCAGCAGCTGCCAAGGGGTTTGCACATTCTCAGTCTTCCCAGTTTTAGGTGGGAGACAGTGAAATATCTCAATACCTCCCATAGTCAGACATTTCAAACTCAGAAGACAAAGTCACGCTCCGGAATATTAAGAATAGTCTGGTGGAAAAATCCATGGCTGCTCTCTGAAATGCTGCGCTGTTAAAAGAATGTGGAACACTGTTTTCTAGTTCTCTATGGGTAGATGACCTCTATATCACTTCTTACACACTGCTCCATTAGTCAGCCCTGCTTTTTCTGGTTCCAACCCTCAGTGAGGAATTCTGCAGACTCCAGCTAATTGTTGCAAAAAAAAAAAAAAAAATTACAGTCCTGAGAATTATTTCTGGATCATCACAACTGCCTGTCACTGTGAGTAAAGCCATTACCTGGAAGTACTTTTCATGGAACAAAGCAGTTCTCTCCCATTAGTATGGTCTTGTATGAGCATACAAATACAGTGGATTTGCTGGCAATATTCTTAAAGATGTTGCTCCAAAACTTGCACAGGGAACTTCTACAGGAAAAAGAGCATCGCTGCACTGTTCCCTGCCTTCAAAATAATCAGGTGCTATGGGGTACCTGCAGTATGGATCACCTTGTGGGTATCAGTTACAGGAAATTCTGCTGGCACATCCCTCTGTCAAGATTTAATGGGATAGATTTGCTTATTAATAATGTGCTGAAGTTTGTCACAAAAAAATATAATTATTTCCACTGCCAATCACTCTCTTCTTTACCCACTCTCTCCTCTTTTCATGGATAGATAGATAGATAGATAGATAGATAGATAGATAGATAGACAGATAGATGTTGATCTATCTGTTACAGCCAGAGATGGCATCTTGCTACACACAAAGCTCACTTCAGACTTCAAAGATAAATATATAAAGTACCAATAGGATGTGGCAGAATAATAAAAACTGAATTTTCTTTCTGGCGAAGAAAAGGATAATAAAAGGATGCACGTGGAGCTCACTTGCAATGAGGTAGATTAGGTGTTACTGATAGAGCAGGAGGCCATATTCATACTGTTGAGTTCCTGTGCTATTTTTCTAAAATACAGGGAAATAAACAGTGGAGACACTGAAGTGACACGTGAAAGCCTATCACAGCAGTGTCTCTGGAGCTCTGTGCCTCCAGGGATCACTCAGAGGCTGGACTTGGAAAAGCAAGCTAGATTTATTATAGTAAAGAGATTGTCTAAGAAATCAATAATTTTTTTTATCATGACATTATTATAATATGATCCTGAAAACATATATTACATACCATCATGGGAAGGAAAAAATGGTTGATGTGACTACTGAAAGAAGTAAGTGGTATATTTGGTATTCATTGGCAGGATCTGTTCTGTCCTTAGGTTATATAAAATATTTACAGGACAGGAGTCTCTGAATTTCATTTTGAAGTTGCAATAAAAGATGCCAGTTCTACAGAGAACTCTGGTCTTTGTGAAAAAACAAAATAATTTAAATCCTCAAACACAAAACCAGTTTTACTTTAGAAATAAAATTTTAAACATTAAAATTCCTGAATTGTATGACTTTGATTGGAATACATCCTTAACATGTACAAATTTCTCATGATTCTGCTGTCACATAAGCCTAACCTGCCAGAAAATACTTTATAAAGTTAATTTCATAATTTAAAAATAAAACAAAATTAAAAATAATATGTATAAAATATGTATTGACTAAACATATTCTATTCTCATCTCTATGCCACCCTTGGCAAACTCTAACAACAGCTCAAAACATCATTTTACCTGGAAAAATTTTTATTAGATGCATGTCTTATGACAGAGACATTCAGTATTATTCAGAAGATTATCAGAGCATTCCACATCCCACAAATAATTCATTAATTTTACTGATAAGCTGTAAGTGGACAGAACTCAAACTTTATTCTTTTGTTCAAACTGTATTTTATCACATTTTGTATTTTTCTCATTACCCTCTTTCTAAGTGTTTCTAGTTTTTGACAAATCTTACCTGAAGTTCCATATTTTAATATTTTTAAAAACCAATTTTGTAGAAGCCCTTAGTTTAGTAATTAAGTAGTTAAGTTTAGGAGTTAAAACTCCAAAGTTAAATGACAAATAATAAATTACAGCCCTTAGGTGATCCTGGTCCTGCAGTTGATATTTCTCAATGCATTTGCTGCTGTCTTTTTACAGCATGGTTACTCACGCTTTATTTTTATCATTTATTATTTACAAAGGACCATGTGTTCCTCATTCTTTACAAAACAGCAAATGTTCCAGGTCTCTGCCCAGAAAATCTCAGGATTTATGATCAAAAGGATGTGGATTCTTCTGCTTTGAAATGTTCTTGAATGTTACATCACAGAACAACCTGCAGAAGAGTTAACAGACCACCCCAGCCCGCTGCTGGTCAATAAGCCCACGACAACACCGGCCTTATTTGTCACCATAAAGCCCAATCCATTTCCTTTCCATGACTTCCATTCTTCCAGCTCAGCAGAGCTGATGTTTCCATCACCATTTGGTACCTCTCTCTAACGTGTGTTTGGATGCTGATTTGTGCTTACAGCTGTTCACTGAAATCTGAGTTGAAAAAGGACTTGAAAAGTGACCGCGACCCAAAGCTGCATTGCGAGCATCACGTCGAGTGTCTCTGCTCTTTCAAGTGTAACTCACCAGCACACACTGGATATCTGGCTTATGTGAACAATAGGTCTATAAATATAACCTATAGCTCTTTAAACTTGTTCATTCCATCCATGTCTGCGTGCCAGAGACATCTCATTAAAGTCCCTGATACGCCAATGAACACGATGAAGAATTGCATGAACGTGCAGAATTGATTTTTTCATTAGTTCATGAACAGTTCAGCCTGTGACAACAGAAATTTAATCCTTTACCAACTTTCTAAACTACCTTTCTCTTTGTTTAAGCACTTCAGGATTTCAATAAGCTCGAATTTTGTAACTTTTGAGACATGGAAAACCCACACACTTGAAGTTCTCAACATTAGAACAGACAAACCAGTGGTAAATGCTGTTACAGCCACGATCATCTAGGATGAGAAACAGAGCTGGCTCTTTTTCTCAGACCAAGGAGAGAAGCTGCCAAAACTAGAGGGGCTTTCAGGTGTGCCAACTTTTCTTGAGGTCTGAAATAGGAGTTAAATTTAAAGGCACATCAAGGGCCTCTGAGAATGGGAGTTTCAAGTTTATAAAACAGGCAAGTGTTACTAGTAAGGGGGAAAGGAAATTTCCCAACCTCCTACATTTGTTCTCAGATGTGATGTAATTGTGCTTTTCTTTCTAGAGAAATAATTGCTCTTCTTTGTGACACACGTGGTTGTGAGTCTCAAGATATCTTCGTATCAGTTGTTCAGTCGCACAGCACTACGTGAACCTCATCACTGACTTAGATAACCACATTATTGTATTTTATTTTCCCTATTTTTCTGCAGCAAAGGCCATATGTATCTCAGTGTCAGCTTTGCCTGGTGACCCCAGCAGGACATTGTGGCACCTTACAGCAGAACCACTTGAAGATGTGAATTTTTGTAGCATGCTAATACAGTGAATAAAGCTAAAGTATGGACGAGAAGAGGACAAGGAGGTCACCTATCAGAAGAAATTCACTTTGTGACAGTGTTATGGCTACAGAGGAAGCCCATGGCCACAGAGCAAAGTTGGAGGAAAAGTCTGTTCTGGAAATACAGCCTCGTCTCCTCAACTACATCCTTCCCTTTGTGACTGAGATTTAAAAATTCAAAGCTGATGGAGGCATAAATGCAGTTTACTTTATGTTGAAGCTAAAATTCAACATTTTTACTCCTCTGTAAAGCTCCTGACTGAACAAAGAAGTACCTTTGGTTTGAGGTAAGATGCATTACTTCTGTCAGTCATTAGGCTTTGCATTTTTGGGCAAACAAAACCAGAAACGTTTCCCTCCAGCTTAAGAGACTTAGTTACAGGTCAGAGACCTATTATGCTAATCTGGTTAAATAAAAAAACAAAACCAAGGGAAAAAAGGTCTCAAGAAGTAACAGTACTGATTCAACTTTACTCATGTTTTTAAATGAAACAGCCAATCATCTTTCATTTTCATTAACAGCTCAGTTTCTAGAGTACAGACAAGTAAGAATTGGTTGTAATTGTTGATTGCAGGAAGTGATTAAGAGATCACTCCCCAGCCTAAAGAAATGGCTTCAGTCATACCTAAGATATTTAGGTATTTTGAGGCTTATATAAACACTCTGACTCCCTTTCAAAAATGCAAGTCATATTTTGGGAACAGTTTTGCTTCAATGACAAATGATTTTACATTTCAGAAAGAAGATGATTTCAAAATTGAAGTTTTCAGTACTTTGAAGTTTCCAATTAATTTAACTTTCCTCTGAGATTCAGTACATTCCCCTCTCAAATGAAGATGATGATAATCCATAACTTGTAAAACTTCTAAAAGGTTTTGCAGTGCTTAAGAGAAAAATGTTACAGAAATTGAAAGCATTTTTGCTATATTAGTTTGAATAGAAGAGTGACACTGGTTGAACTGCAGTTCACACTTTAAAGAGATTACAGGTGGTTTTGTCATGTTATTTTGTAAATGTCTTTAGCTCTGAAAATATTTTATCTGCTGCAAATGACACACATATAAAATCACACCAAATGCACAGTGCCAACACAGCTCCCAGAAACATTCACTTATCTGGCCTTAGTTCTTCATATTTTTATCTGAAATTACACAGCTGTATTGGAAAGGAATAACTCATATGTTGCCTTTTGTCCTGAGAAAGTGCTGTGAAAATGAACCTGCAGATTGTGTGTAGGAATCCTGACTAGAGCTGCATGTGCTGACAGCTCCCAGTAACTGCTCTACAGGTTGGAGCAGCAATAAAGGAGAAGCAGGGGAGCTGAAGCAGTGCTGAGTGCTTCAGAAGGACTCACAATTAAGGTGGGCAGAACAGAATTTTTTTAGCTGGAATTTAAGCATGGCAGCAGAGCCAACATGCCAGTAATGTAAGAAACCTGAGATGCAGGTACAGCAGATATTTTGATCACTATTAACTCACTTCACAGTTCTCATAGGGTGATAGCACAACCTGTTACCACGAGAAGAATTGTGAAGATTTAATTGAACACATTAAAGTCTCTTTATCCATTATTGGGGCAAATACTTCAATATTATACAGTCTAAGTGCATTTTCTGAATCCTTAACAGAAACACCACTCAGTTTCTGAACCAAAGTTTGCATAAACAGTGCTTAAGCAGCAATTTCCTTGATCTGATTTGTGAAGAGGCACTGAGGCTGGAACATCAGTATTCCAGAATCAGCTGCTGGAAGGATGTTTAGCACATCCATAAGAAACACCCTGTCACAAGGAGTAGATACACACTAGGCAAGGTATCTTTAGCAAAAGGAAACAGCAGACAAGCAGTAATATAGAAAATAAAGCAAAAATTCAGGTGAAATCACTCCATACTTCAGAGAAGGACAAGGGATTTGAGAGCTTCCAAAGCAAAGACAAGACCCAAACTTTTCTTCAAAGTGCCTCCATCTTTTCATTTGGTTACAGTGCAAAGCAGGATGATATGCAGTAATCCAAATCAAATGAGTAAAGGGGAATGCATTAAAAAAATTAGGCTGTTGTCTCCTCCTTGGACCTATCAAGTAGTTTTTTTGCCAAAGTACAAATTCTCTACATGCCCTCCAGCTTCCACACCTCAGCAACGTTTTTGCTCTTAATCAGCCAGACACTTCCCAAGTTAATTCTCTTGCCATGAGCTTGTCTAAACAAATCTCCCAGCACACACTGCATCTTCCTCCTTGCCTCATGAAACCAGGATCTCACATAATCCCTATTTCTCTCTTGTATCTAAGCAAATGCATATGTCTACTACACATGATATCTTAATCACTAGTACCTTCTGAAGAAAAGTTTCAACATCTGCTGTATCTTAATTATAGCATCTCAAGGGACACCAGCTGACTCTCACATTAGTTAGCAAAGCCTTTCCTATTAGGAATTCTTTGGAGGCCAAATCGTTCATCTGAGCAATGCAACAACACAGCAGGTGAAATACTCTGATGCAGCAAAGCAGCACAAGATCTATTTGCCTTCCAACCCCTCATGCAGGGTTTACTTGCTAAGCCTACACCAGGGAAGGTAAATACCTCTCTGCAAAAAGATGAATTCCACTCTGAAAGAGGTGGAGTTTTTCTGTAAAGAGCAGGCCTTTGTCAGGTATAAATTATCACAATGCTGTTGTCATGGAGCTGTGAGAATTTATCCCTGCTGAGGATCTGCTCCAGGATTTTCCAGCTTTTATTGCTGTGTATGTATTGTTGTAGTCAAAGGTTGTCTGTCATGGTGAAAACGAGCACAACGCAATGATTTGTTTGTATTTACAGTTATAGCTCTGTGGTTTTGTATCTGCTAGTCATTGTTTGCTTTTTTTTTCCTGATCACATCTGCTCATGCTACTTTCCGAGTCTGAAATCCCCCATTAAGATAAGCTGTCAGTAACAGCTTTTTATCAGTGTTTATAACTCTCTGCTGGCCCTGGGACATGTGCAGCTAATGACAGGTACACACCTCTGTCCCAGATTACAGCTGAGAAAGCAGAAGTAGGGAGGCTGTGCCAGTGACAAGTTCAAAGACCAGCAGTGCTAGGAAAGTTTAGATAAATTCCTGGTCTAAGCCCTCAGTTTACATGACCAGGTAACATCCCTGACAAAGTGAGGAAGTGTTTCTTTTTGAAAATTATGAAAATTCATCATTACTGAGAATCAAATATTCACTTTAAACAAAAAGTGAACAATTAGAACTTGGAACAACTGTCCTGTAAAGCTTTATTTTTTATGCTTCATTCAGTTGCACAGCTGTGCAGAATCTCTCTTACATAGCTGGTTGTGATGAGAAGGGCTTATTTTTTGGGATTAGATTCACAACAACACCAAGAGATCTGTAAGTGTAAATCTCATGTCTTTCTCTGAGTCTTGTGTTATTGTATCATTCATGTTTGCTTTGCAAATAACCTCTTCTTAGTCCAGTGGGGTTTTTATTCTGTTCTTCACAATCAGGACAGATAGTCAAACTGGCCCAAAGCCAAAGTAAAAATATTTCCCCTGCACTGGAGTCTTATATTATCATATAGACATGAAAGAATTCCTAAAATAAAACCGGTTTCCCTGACACTGACAAACTAGAAGGCAGCTTTCAAAGAATCAGTTTCTTCAAAAGAGACTTCAGAGCCCAGTGGTGCACTTTAATCCCTTGTTTTACAGAGATATTTCTCACATAAGCATAAGATGCAAATGATTATTCTCACCCTATCTCAGCCTGTTAGACCTGATGGCTGCTGATGTATGTTCTATAAAGAACTTTAAAATCCAGAGTGAGCTTTTCATTCTCTCTTTGTCAAAGAATCCCAGTCAAATTTTGTCTGCTACCATCTACACATCCCAATATGTTAAGATACTATTTTGTTAGCAACTGAAAAAAAGATGCTTTTTTTTCCCCTCTCTGTAGTCAAAATGAATATCTCTGTTATGAATATGCCTAGAACCATTAAATAATGAGCCTGAAACACAGGTTATTTGTGAATGACAGAAAACCCAAAAAGAATTTGTTTGTGGCAAACTAGTCTGACACGCTGAGTCTGACATTTACAAACTCCTGCTATTTAAAAGTTACTTCCTTGCTATTAATCCTGTCTTGCCATTTTTGTAACAGCAGAAGGAAAAATGGACTGAAGTGGTGTATTACCACAACTGGTGACCCAGCAGCTTTTCCCTTGGCAGGTGTCCCTCAGCTCCCTGCACCAGCCTGTGCTGGAATCAAGTGGGGATCTGTTCTCTTATCAGCCAGGTGATGGACACACTTCTCTGCATGGCTGCCTCTCTTGCTGTGAAATGCTGTAAAATACAGAGATCCTTGTGCTGCCTCCCCACATGACACCACGTCAAACATAAATACCAAATGACTTAAGGGGTGACACTGAATCACTCTGGAACTGGCCCAGCTGGACTGAAAAATTTCAGAGCACCTCTCATATTCAAGCGTCTGAGCAAGGACATAAGGATTTGGCCTTCTGAGCTGGTGGGACAGACACACGTTCAGGATCCCCCAAAAACAGGTCTCAGAAGAGTCTTTCCTTATATCCTCCCTTTTAGGCAGTACACCTTTTCTGTCTGTCAGCAAACAATTCCTAATCTGTGGGATAGGAACTATTCAACCAACACAGGTATTTCAGTTTAAAAAAAAAAGAAAAAAAAGGGGAAAAAAAGAAAGACCCATCATTAATAAAAAATATTGTTAGGGGTTGAAATTGAACATGCATTATGAAAAAGGAGCATCTGAAACACAAACTTCCTGCTCAGCAGAGGAAAGTAATAACTTGGGAGCCAGTGCAGTAGAGGAAAGCCAAAAATTGTAATGAAGAAAGCTTTGATGGCTTCAAGGGGACTGAGGAAAGCACATTCTTCATCTGATATTGGGTGTATGTGGGAGATCAGCCCTGACTTCCAAGAAGAGCCTTCCCAGAGTGACATCAGCTGTCTAGAGGCCACAGACTGAGGTTCAGCTTGGCCCTGGCTGGGGTTTCCACGCTGCTGCACTCACCCAGCACAAAGCACAGCTTGAGAGCTGCTCCTGGGCAAGGTGCACAGATGGGGAAAGAGCTCCCTTTGACCTCCCACACTGAGCATGAAAGCAGGACTCTCACACGTACATGCATGTGTAAAAACTCACATATTGAAGAAATTCCAGCCTTTCCCTTAATTAGTAGGAAGTTGTGTGGTACAGAGGATAACACCCTGGGCTGGGAATCAGTAGGAACAGATACCATCCTGTCGGTGTCCCTCTGGGTAGTCTCGAGGAAATCAGTTTAGAAATGATAAAAACAGTTCAAACAATGATCAGTAACACAATAACTGATCAATAACATGACACAATGTTCCCATGACACAATGACAGGTTCAGTCTAAATCAATCCCTGCTTGAAGCAGAATATATTTGCCAGAAAAAATAAAACCCAAGGAATCTCAATTTTAAAAACTCCAGGCAGAGAACCCACAATGATCCTTCAAAAACAGTTTCAATGGTTTATTACCATCATTACAGAAATGTGCACCTAGAGTCTAACTTCGCCTAACTTCCAACTTTACACCATTTTATTTCCTCATAACTGCTGTGTCAAGGTTTTTCAGCCTCATATTCTGTGCCTTACATAGACACAGGCTGGGACAAATCACCTCTGCTTAAACTAAATAGCTTCAAGTCCTTGAGTATCTTGCTGCAAAGAATCATTCCCTAAGCCTTCACCTTTATTCCTTTCTGACACATGAATCTGTATCTTCACATGGACTCAGCTGTTGGGGAAGTTACCACATCACCACTGACACAGAGCAGCTCCATCATTACTGCTGGAAGGTTCTCTTCAGGCCACCCTTAGGCCTTTGGTGTGACAGTAAAACCCTATATCCACTGAATTACCTATCATGATCCCCCACACGCCTTTATTATTTCTCAGGTCAGTCATTCATCCTGCAATAATAATTTAGAATCATAGATCCATATAATAGCCTGAGTTGGAAGGGATCCATAAAAATCATCAAAGTCCAATTCCTTGCCCTTCAGAAGACAGGGGTTTACCTTCGGTCTTACTGAAGTGTTTATGATTTATTAATCACTTCACACACTAAATTTATTTCCGAAGGCCCAAAATTTATTCTATCTACATAAATTTACCATTATTTATTTTAAAAATAATTTCCCGGTCTTTAAAAGAAATGGGAAACAGAGCATGACCCAACAATCCCTAAGGGAGCCTATTAGATGATAATTCCCACTTTGCATATTAAGACTACCAGATAAGCAGTTTTAGGTCTTTTTAATATGTTGTCCAGTTGAATTTGCATTGTTCTCATTCCTTAATCAAAGGTTGTGTGCTACCATGACAAATGCCCCAAGAAAGTCCATTACATCAGCATCAGAACATTCATCAACCAAACCTCATATATCAGAAGAAAGTTATTGAGTTAATCCAACAAGATATATTTTCCATAAACCAATAAGAACTGCCATACATTACATTATTCCTGATTATTTTGCTAATAATATCCCATATCAGTCTTTCATTACTTTGCCAGAGATTGGCACCAGGCTGAAAGGACTGTAATTATGAAGCCATCCCATTTAAAATTCTGGCACAGTATTTGCCTTCCCAGTGCTGTATCAATTAATAAAAACCAACATTAACAGTCCAGAGACATTCTTAAGCAGTTCCTTGAATACTCCCCGATGAATGTTTTTGGAACTGTTCATCATAAAATGTCTCAACTTTTTGAGCTGTTTAACAGCCTCCGCAGTCAGTGATGGAATTTCCCAATCTCTTTCTCTACCTGCACAAAATGCTGATAACAGCACTTACTCCCAAAATGCCTCAAGATCTGTAGTTTAAAGACAATTCTTAAGACCCAGGTATTTGGGTTTTCTAACTCCTCTGTGTTGCAGTACCTCTCCAGTGAGTAAGAATATTCCTACTTCAATAAAAATATTTCTTTCTTTTATATTGAACAGGATCTGAGGAACAAGGTACTCTCATATCTTTCTCATGCTGCCTACCCTGAATTTATATGGCAACATTAAACCTTTTATTGCCAGGAAGTCCCTTATGTCAGTAACCATAAATGGATGCTCTGCTGAATCCAGTAATTTCTGAGGGTTTGTTAAGTACAACAAACAGAAAAGCAATTAATATAGGAAGAGGACTGTGTCTCATCTATATCACCAGCAATCACTAGTGGATAAAATCCATTTAAAGAGTCAAATTTTCACTTTGAGATCTGGAAAGAATTTTTGTAGTCAAGGAAAAAATGATCAGAAGAAAATAATTTCAAACCTTCCTTTCATTTCAGGGCCAGCATATTTGAGGTACTAGTACAACAGAAACATTTTTAGCAATACTCAACCATTTAAGCCACACTTTCATGAACTGTATAAGCAAGTTTTCTACCTAAGCAATTTTTCCTAATTTAGGGTAAATTTATGTGTTTACATTGCACTCACTGATGTAATGGCAATGCAGTGCAGATATACCAAAGCTATCTCTAAATCACAGCCAGGCTGGATGCTGTCATCCATCCAGCACAGACATCAGGTGCCTGGAGTAGATAAATGCCTGCATACTTCTGCAGCTTCTAAAGCACATTTTGGAAATTCCAGTGAACTACATGAAACTAAAATACTACTGGTGTCTGAAAAAAAGATAGATTTCAATTACCTAAGATGGTTAGGTGTAATGGGAAGCACAACAGACCTAATAGTAGTGATGGGAAAATACAGACTGGAAAGTATTTAGGCAAGTTAGTTGTCTTCAGAACACTCCACCTGATCAAAACTTGCCCTCAGATACTTTGAGCACAAATAGAAGCAATCTCAGAAGTATCAAACAGAACTTATAAAGAGGTACAAACACAGTGCTCATCATTAAAAATAGGGCAAAAAGAGCTAGGAAGCTTATTTCTAGTTACAGCAGAAATACTGTAACAAAGAAATTAATTTAATACTGAGATGAAAATAAGGGGAGGAGTAATCAGTATTGCAGGCTGATTTTTCTGTACAGCACTGCCACAGGTATTACAGGCAGGCAAAACACAATAGGTATATTTAATAAGAACTTTACAATCTAGTCATAAAGAGCTGAGGGAAAACATAGTCTAGAAAAATCCCACTTACATGATTGCTTAGCTTTACTCAGAAAATAGTTACTGTTAATTCACTGTCAAACTAGAGGGCTTTCCTGAGTGGCATTCCAGCATGTAATTCAGTATTTTGATTAATGATTTGGCTAAAGGAATAGAAGGCATATTAGTTAAATTTACAGGGAACATAAATCTAGAAAAAGCTTAAGAGAATAAGACAAAGAAAGAGGCGAAATGGTTTTGGAGAAGCAGCATACAAGTGGTTAAGGATAGCATCAAAATTCTAAAGTTAGGTAGGACTAATCAACCACAAAAAATACAGTGGCTAAGAAAATGACTCAGTAATATCACCAGAGGTAACAGGATCACAAGCTTAACACTAGTCAACAGGATTCTGGTGTTGCAATACCAGAGAGGGATGTAGAAACAGAAATACTGCATGTAACATGCATGAAGAATTTCTTCTGGTACTTGTCCAGTTTGGGTCATTACTAAAGTAAACCAATCTAAGAGAAGTGACAAAAATAAAGATCAAGATCTAGAAAACCCAACCTGTGTGACAAGGTTTAAAGAACTGGCATTGCTTACTCTTAGAAAAGAGAAAATTACAGGAAGATGCAATAATTTTTTAAAATGTGTGCAGAGCAGCTACAAAAGAAAATGGAATATATCCTTCTTTACATCAATTTTGTCTAAAGAAAATAGAACAAAGGGCATAAACTTCATCAATGCATGTTCAAATAAGGTCAATAGTAAAAGCTCAAATAGTAGGATAGTTAAGAACTGGAGCTGATGATCTGTGGGGTTGTGGACTTTCCACATTTCAAGACTTTCAGTAGGAGTTGCAGAATCAACCCCAATACACTTGGGCTACGCTGCAGTCACAGCAACTGCAGGACCAGTGTATCCCTGGAGGTTCTAAACCTTCCATGAAATCTTTTCCTGCTTCATAAATGAGGAATGGTCGGGTTACAGGTTTGCAGCACTTGTGTAGATGAGGCCCCTATCCATGCACTCTGTTCCAATGGGGTCAGTGAAAGGTTTGTGTTGACTTCAGCAGACGCACGCCGGGGCCCAAATTCAGGAAAACTCAAGAGAATGGCCATTTGGCCATGGACATGTAGCCTTCTTGGGATCTGCAATCAGGTGCCTGGTGAGAGTGGAAAGACATGCTTTCTCCTCTTTTCTTTGTCTACACTGGCAGATGATCCTTTCTGCACGAGGCATTTTTGTGTGGGGAACAGCGTCAGCACATCCAGACCAGCTCCTCTGCCAACAAAGCAAACCTCCTGTGCTAGGAGCTGACTGTGTGGCTGGCCAAACAGCAACTGAGGAGCACAGCCACGCGGGGTAAAGGCAGGACAGACCTACTGGGAGGCAATTTCCTCTTCTGATGATTTGGTGATTTGATGATTTGATGTGGGTGATGTGTTCCTCTCTGACCATGGCTTGTGTCCTCTCTCAGTGGCTGCACACTGCAGCACCAGCTCCTGCTGAGCTCATTACAAGTGGGAAAGGGGAGCTCAACGCAAACCCACTCAGAGCTCACCTTTCCCAAGGAAGTCACAATTTCTCCACAGCACTGGTTTCAGACACGGGCAGGAGAGTACAGACTAAGTACAAACTAAACCACAAGAACTTTCACCTTCACATGAGGAAGAACTTTGCATTGATGGTGCACCAGGACGGGCTGCACAGGGAGGGCACTGAGTCTCCCTCTCTGGAGACATCCCAAACCCACCTGGACATGTTCCTGTGTCACCTGCTTCAGGTGACCATGCCTTGGCAGGGGGTTGGACTGGATAACCTCCAGAGGTCCCTTCCAACTGGAAATATTCTGTGATTCTGTGAAGTAGTAACCCTGCTCCAACACGTGCCACCACCGCTACAAGGAGAGCTGGCCAGGTCAGAGCTGGGCTGCGCGCCCAGTGCCACTCCCAGCACTCACCCTGCCCATCAAACTGGGGAAACAGGGACGTGCCACACATGAAACAGGGCCACAGCAACAGAAACTCCAACTGAAGCAGGACTGGGGGTTTGTAACTATGCTGGTTACAACCTGTAATAATGTGGTATTATTCTTCATTCTGCTGACAAGTTCTAGGCTGGTATTTACTAACAAACACAGAGCTGCAGGTGAATAAAACTGGTGTGACTCCAACATAATGAAGATTATACTGTTGGTATTCTACTCGCACTATCTACAACCTAATTGCCATTTGTTACTGTGGCTGGTGGTTATTACATTGAGTCTTTTTAATTAAACATTGTATATGCATCATTAGCAAAACTTCTAGAATTTTAAAATTAATTTTGGATTGTGTCTTGTTCAAATTTATAATTCATTAAAGCACGTAAAGAATCTCAAAAATCTTCTCTATATGTATTCCCTAAACATACATAAACACATTAGCATAGGAAAGGAATGTGTAAATACACATAATATAATTAGCACTTTCACTAATGTGTGGTTGTACCTTTCGTACCTTATAACTGCCACTAGAAAACAAAGTATAAAGTGTAATTAGAATCTTTCAGAACTAACAATATTACAAATCCTAATTGTATGTTATTGATAAAGTTTAACACTATTAATATATTAATATATTAATTTTGACAGTTTTTTGCGACCTCACTCGAGGCTAGGAATAAGCTAGGTTATTTTCAGTAGTTAATTTTTAATCAGCTCCATGTTTTCACAAATTAGGCCAATTATTCTCAGTTAGCAGAAAATAGCACTAACAAAAATATTTATTAATAATAATGTTTGCAAAGATCTATTTCTTAATAAAATATAGGCACTAGGCATAAATGAACCCGAGGAGTTTCTATGTATGCAAATTACTTATCTCCATGGTTACATGAGCTAATAGACTGATGTTTCATACAACATATATGCACCAGAACATTAATCTATTCTTGAACAAAGCAGCAAGTCCGTATCTTTATGACCAAACATGCTATTGTTGGATGCTGGCAACACAATCTGTTGTCACACATGAGAAACACCAGAGATTCAGAGAGATCTGAGCAGCACCCTTGAGTGATGGGTACAGCAGCCTGCTGGGCAGGCACAAGTTCCCCAAAGTTCCCCTCCAAGCCCCAATTCCGAAGCTGCAGGAATAAAGCAGTCACAGGCTATGGCTGCCTCCAATGCTACAACTCACGCCCCTCAATTTGCATTTAAAACTCTTCCATTGAACACTTTGTTGCACACAACACATCGAGGAGGTTTTCAGTTTTCTACATGAAGTGTGCAGGCCTGTTTATAGGCGCAAGATTTTCCTAATAAAAATCACGACCTACCCTTGCCACGTGGTTTCTTGGCGTGGAAATCCCAGACCCTGCCACTCCAATCACTGTGTTAATGAAGAATGCTGGAATAAGTGTTCTTAACTTGGAATCTATATAAATGGTCTGGTGCAGTTTCACAGCCAGCGATGCAGGAGTATTTTTCTAAGTTTACAGGGTGAAATAAATACCAGTAAGGTCTAAAGGAATTAAATATCTACCACCTCCCAAGGGTAGTGAAGTGTCAGGGTTTTGACAGTAACTAGGTAGCTGCCAGCTTCTCCAAAATCACCTTGTGCACTTTGTATTTCTGAGAATGCCCCTGCACTCCCATTACTGTCTTCGGGCTTCCCAATAGTCCAAATTACCCCAGCAATGTATTCAAAAACAAAATCTGAGCATTTATTTGTAAAATAAAGGATTTTTATTTGACTTCCCTCAAAATTTCCCCTGGCAATTTAATATTAACTAAAATCTGTTGAGCCATATGGTGACTTTTCTTTTTCTTAACAAACATTATGACTTTCATATTTTCTACCATGATTTTTTCCACTTTTGCCATAACAAACAACAAAGCTTACAGAGATCACAGCACACAGACATCACTGGTTCAAATATTAATGCAGCCACACAGACAGACCAAAAAGGACCACAAAAGAAAAATGTTTTCAAAGCATTTTAAGCAAGTGAACTTTGTGTGATTATCTACGCCCTGTAACAAAACAGATTTTCACATTCATAAACAGACCAGAGTCAGAGAGGATCATGGATCCTGGCACTCACCTGTTTCTAAGCTGTAAAGAACCTGCCTTTATATCTATGGTGCAGAAGTAGACATTAATGCTTTCTGTGCCACTCAGCACTGCATTTTTTAAATTGCAGTATAACTGAGCAATAAGGATCATACATTGATTCCAGATTAGGACCAGAGGGAGAGAGAAACAATCTCGCTGAAGCTTCTTCTTGTGAAGAGCAAGAGCAAAGGCAGAGTTTACACCTGTGCAAGCAGAGCACTTGTGAGTTTGCCTTGGGCTGAAGGAGATTTGAAGAACAGCTCCTCAAGCAGGAGCCCCTGGCAGCCCCTCTGTCCCTGCACACATCTCCCTCCACCTCTGCTCTGCACCGACTGCTGCCCTGCCAGCTTTCACCCTGACCCGTGCCAAGCGATTTAGCCCCTGCAAAGGAAAAAGGCAAAAGCTGGATCTATCTGGCTTTACTGGATCACTCAAATCCTGCCAAAAAGTGACATCAATATGCCATTGCATCAACAAATTGTGCAACGAATGCACCTGCTTCGGATGCATTAGGAAAAATGCCTTTTAACACACTGCACTATTAATCTCTAGCATTTGGATCTTGACAAATTCTACCAATGTTTGTTCCTCACTCACAAATAACACTGCTAAATAAACAACACTTCTACTGTAAGTGTGATTTTCATACCCCGTAGAAAAAATTTAAATCACGATGCATATTCTTGGATTTAGAAAAAGGAGATATTGCTACACACTGGCATTGATAAATTTTCCCCAGTTTTCCCCCTGAGAAAAACACAAGTGCCTCAGACTTAGAGCAACAATAACAATAAAAAAACAGTAAGAAAAAGATATTTTCAAGTGCCTTAGAAACATGCAGCTACTACAGAAAACCTGCACACTGACACAGGAATGAACACTCAGGATCTACTGTAGTCAGAGTGAAAAATTGCACCTTCAAGATTACTAAAAGCTAAAGAGTCTAATAAATCTCAACAAATAGCAAAGACATCAGGGCTCCAAGTTTAAACAGGACTTGGTTTTTTTTCACCTAGATCTAAACTTAAAAATTGAGCACAAAGGCAGCCAAATATTTACATCTGAAAAATCTGTTTTCCATATTTTGCATTTTAAGTGAAAGCATGGTAATTCAAATCTGATATTTTCACCTACCTAAGAGCAGTCACCCTTTGTGAAGTTTTACAGTAATATATGTCTAACGTGTATGGACAATCCCAAAGACGTATTTTAATCTCATCAGTGCTTAATTGAGGTTTTCAAAGCAGCTTAAGGGATTTAGACAAAAAAATATTCATTTCTTATTTCCTTTTATCACCAATACATGGCTAAACTCCTCAGCTTCTCTGAAAAATCTCAGTGAGCTGGATACGTATTCACTGGATGTAAGAGAACTGTCACTTTTGCTATCTATCTAAACGATAAAACTCTTATGCCTATGTGAAAAAAATAATTGGATAGATTTTGCTTATGCCATCACTGAAGACTTTACGAACTCATGTTCTGTAAAAACTCATTTTTTTAGCTGAATGGGAACACTTCAAAAAGGCTTTTTTAGTCAGCTGAAATGAGAGCTGCGATGATACAAATGTGCTGGTTTCAGGAATAAGAAATCTATTTTGCACTGCTCTAATACAGGAGCACACTTAAGGTTGGATTGCTCTAGACTATCAAAAGAATCATAGAGTTTTGTGTAGTTTAATAGTGAAACTTGAGAGCTCAGAGACAAGAAATTACACAATCTAGCAAATTCCAGGAGCTGGAGGTTTTCTGTGCTACCAAATATAGGCACACTGAGTAGGACAGAAATTTACGATGAAATCGAAGCAGCTGCTCCTTTTAGCAGATTGGGAGTTTCAGGTTTGAGGTGGCGAAGTAGAGAAAAAAGCTGGATCCAAGATGATGCAGGTGTCTCCTGCAGGATTTAGCCAGGCCTGTTGTGCCAGTTTACAAGGTCAGAATTTTGCACGTACGGGCCAGTGCCAGATTTTTGCCTATATAACAGAGTCTTTGGCAAGCGTTGAAAAACGCTACTAAGCGATACTACCAAGCCAGAACAAGAGTCTCCTGATATTTTCTGGGAATCACAACAGATCACGTTCGCTCTTCATACGCAGAGCAGAAGGTAGGGCCCGGCCCGGTCCTTTGCTGAAACCCGGTTAATCGCGGCCGGGAGCACGGCGCTGCCGCTCCCGCTCCGCAGGCAGCGACCATTCCGGGATGCGCCCGCGCCGGAGCCGCTCCCTGCGCGCCCCCTCCGCTCCCACGCGGGAAGGCGAAACTCGCGACCCGCGGAGGCTCCGTGCGCCACATCCAGGCTTTGCCAAGTCCTGGCTCCGCGACGCTCCGATTTTTGCTGTTATGCTTAGTAGGGCTTTTTTTGTGTGTGTGTGGTGTTTTGCATTTTTTTCTTTTAGTGTCTGCAGCGGGAGCCGCCAGCGCTGGCGGGGCGGTGGGGCCGGGGCCCCGCGGCTGCAGCGGGCCCCCGGCGGGCTCCGCCCGGTGGCCGCGGG
>VZSE01000213.1:468082-632253 GCA_013398275.1 Promerops cafer
TTTTTTTTCTTTCTTTTAGTCGAGCGGCCGGGAGAAGTGCCCCCAGCGCAGCGCACAGCCGACCTGCCGGCCTGAGGGCAGCTGAGCAGCCACGGCAGGATGTACCAGGGACACATGCAGGTAAGCGGCCGCAGGCGGCACACGGCAACTCGGAGCGGGCTCCGCTGGAACGCGGCTCCGGGAACTTTCGGTGGGTTGAGCGGAGGGGAGATGCCACCCCGGCACTGTGCAACAAGTGACCTGGTGCGGTGTGACCGTGGCACTCCAGCTCAGGGACAAAGGGAGCGGCGTGCGTGGGGCTGGCGCTGCACGGGGGGGAAGATGGCAAAGGGGTTCTGGCAACTTTGTAACTAGGTGAAGTTCTCTGTGTATTTTTCCATGTACGATGCCTGCTTGTTCAAACCGATTCAAGGGAGTATTCCAGGGCAAACATTGTTATGGCATGCTTTAAGTGACACATGTCTACTGCCATCCTCTTGATGCATCTCTTCCTGTATGTCAAGTGAAGGGCAAACAATAAGGGAAAAGACAGAGCACTTGCTTTGCAAAATCTGCAAAGGTTTCACACCACACTCAAACTGTCGATTTGCTCAGTGTGTTGTGATAAAGGTGATGGATTTCTATCACAGGATGAGGATTGATTTTGCTAAGCCACTGAATGACTTTGTAGAACGAATTCAAACACATGACGAAGAGACTTCAAGATTTTAGCCAGAAATCTTGTCTCATGATCCTACTGATCTACGTTCCCTTGGCAGAATACACCCCTCCCTGATAAAAACATTCTACTACCTTGGACCTCATGGCTTTAACCTTGACTCCCGCTCTCCTTCACATGGCTCTTCCTTGGAAAGCCAAGTCTGTTTTGAAGGAGGAAGTGTCAAAGTGGAGTAAAGGTTTACATTGATCTCCCTGATCCATTCCTTTGCTTTGGACCCAGTCTGGCTTGGTGTTCACTGCCAGGAACGACCAAATGCTGCTGTCACGCCCAGCGGTACCAGCCTCACGTGTGGTGGTGGTGGTAGCACCGAGGCTGTTCAGGGTGGAACTGCAGCCTCGGGAGCTGTGAGCTGACCACTTGTGTTTGGTGTGGCTCTGCCCAGCGTTTCAATCCCGACTGAGCGGTCAGCGGGGACAGCAGGCAGTGTCAGAGCCGGGTTGTGCCCGACACAGATGAGTTAAGGGAGGACTCTGATTCAGCACTGCCTTCCAGAACTGAACCACACCGGTTACTCTTTCATGTCTGTGTTATCTGGCCGCAGCAGTGATAAATAATGTATCATAATGCTGCTTGTAACAGGAGAGCAAACAGGTTTTAACAAGAGATGTAGTCGGTGGAGGGAGTATGCGTATTACCGTTTGTTTCTGATAATAAGGTTAAAACACAAAACCAGTCCTATAAATAATGCTACTGACATTGCCAAATAGGTATTTACATCCTTAAGAAAGCAGAAGTTCTTTGCTGTGAGTGACATCTTGCAAGATTTCAACAGACGTACAGCACTTTATAAAAGGGAATCTAATGGAATCTTGAGGTGTCTCACAGCATTGTAAATTTTCGGAGTCATTAAAAGATTGAAATCAAGCTTGCAATAGGAAATAAGGTCAAAAAATGCAAATATGTTGTGACTGATGTACTTTAATTTTTTTCTTTCAAAATACTTTTATTTTTCTTGCTCAAATATAATTAAATTCTAACCAAATTCTCTTAAAAGGCATGCTGAAGTAAAAATACTATTCCTGTTGAGTACAGTTACCATTTTTAAAAACAAAAGCCCACCTCAGTTCATCATCCAAACTTTTGAATATATTTTTGTCCTAACAGGAAGCATTAATGAGCTTCAGATAACATCTACAAAGCCTAAAACCTTAGGAGAGATTTTCATGTTTAGTATATCCTTAATTAGAGCCTTTAACTGACTCAGGCAAAGACAATAAAAAGCTAATTTCTTTGCAATGAAGTGATCTACTGTAATGTTTATTAAACCATGTTGGAACATAAGCTAAGTTACCATACAAATGCATTATCAAATCTCATTCTAAGAAAAATATCAGCACGACTTAAGCATTATAGGTCCTTTCTTACTATCCAAGACTTCTTCTAAGACTTTCACTAATTTAGGAAGAGCTATTTGCAATTACCTGTTAATCTAAAATAAGGTGAACCATAAACCCATCCCAATTTGGGCAGATCAAGTCAGACACATCAGTTAGCACCCTGGACTCCTAAGCAAAAATGATCTGATTTTTAAAGCACTGAGCCCTAAATAGAATTTACACTTCTCAAGAGAAGGTGGGGTGTTTAGCTGGGTAAACTACACTACCTGGGTACATCCAAATGCAAAATGATGGGCCAGTATATAATGCCTGATCCTACACTCTTTAAAGCAATAGCTCTTCTGAAGTTATCGGGATGAAATGTAGGATCTGATTTAGAATTCCAGTAATCATTTCCCTTTTTCCTACAGTTCTGTTCTCAGATATGAAAGTAAAATCTGTAGAATTAATTCCATAGTCCACTTATTTTAAAAGATGTTTGCAGAGCCCATGTTTCACTAATAACCTGCTGTAACTCAGCTAATTCTTGGAATACTTCTAAAAGGGGAGAACCTTAACAACCGTAACAAGGTAATAAGCATAATTGCAGAGATTGGGATTTTACCTACCTTGGAGAGGCATCAGTCATTATCAGCTTCAGTGGGGAATTTCTGACTAAGCTCAGTAAATTGTGCAGGTGTAGATGAAATATACTTTGCATTTGAGCTCTGCTGAAGTCCAGCACAGAAAGTACTTTACCACCTCCAGCCATAATGTGTGTATCTCTTCTTAATTTTTTTTTTATAGTACAGGTTAGGTTTGTTGTTGTTGTTGTTTTTTTTTTCCCCCAAAAGCCAGAAAATCACTTTGTTTATTCCAAAGACCTAGGTTTAGATTTTCTTCTTACTGGTTTCTAGGTGAAGCCTCACAACACAAAAATACCAGAGAGGTGCTAAGGTAAAATTCCAAAGGCAGTTTAAAACATCTGAAAGGAAGGTATGTCCTGCCCTCACATTTCCAGGTGCCTTTCCGTAGGATTTGCTTTTGTGATCCCTTGTGCACCACATGCTTTCAGGTAAAACACCAGGAGAGGTGAAGTGGCCTTCCACAGAGCCAGCACCACGACCAGCAGTAGGATAGAAGGATAGGAGAAGTGCAGTGCCACGGGAGCTCTCTCAAAGCTCTTTCCCCATCCCAGTGAGCTTATCTTTTGATTTCTCCGTGTTTACCGGCCGGTTGGGTTTGCGCAGTGACCGAAGCAGAGCAGGGACTGCCGTGGGTCCTGAGGCACCAGCTGCCCCTCCTGAGCCCCAGGGGTGAGGCTGCTGCATGAGAAAGGGAACTTCAGATGAGATGCACGGGTTGTTTGTCCACAAATGTACAACCTCAGTTATGTAAGAAGTCCTGTTTAATTCAGTGGATGTAGGCTCTGACAGGATGGAACCTGATGGATGCAGGAGCACACCCTGGGATTCACAGATAAGGCAGAAGAGCCAAGTCTAAATGCTAAACTGTACAGGTGAAAGAGAATATTTGTCTCTTAGGATAATGTGTGCCATCCTCTGTGTGCTGCTTTCCATCTTCAACAAAACAGTGGCAGACCAGATGGAAGCAGAACATAAGCCGAGTTCAACCCCCAATCAATGCTCTAAAATTGTTGTCATTTTAACAACCAACTATAAGATGTTCTTAAGTTTTTACAGTATGTTATAGACCTGGTACCAGTCCTCCTGTTGACTTTTATGAAAGTTCTATAAATGATCAGGGGGCAAATTTCAGTCACAGAACGGGATTTGCACAGCATTTGGCTTCCTATGAAATTCTAAACAAATGCTTTCAAAACTGTTTGCCCTGATGCTGTATTTAGTCAGCCTTCCCCAGCACAAATGCTTGAACAGAAGAAGTGCTTTGCCAAATGTTGGCATGGGATTATATATATGGCAGTGTTGAGTTTTGAGATGACTTTATTTAGACAAAGCAGAAATCTTGACCACACAGGGGTATCAGAGTTCCTCTGGCACTTTTTTGCAGCTTGTTAGTCACGATGTCTTGGCCAGGTTCCAGGTCAGATAGTTTGTCTCCTAAACTTTTAATTGCATAGGCAATCAGCTTCATGCCCTTAGGTCTTGTGTTGTGATATTTAACATTGTGCCATTGGCATTCCCTATTTACATGAAATGATCCATATTAGTCATTCACATTTCATTACGATTTCAGTTGTCAAACACGCACCTATGTGATCGTAGTGGGTCTACAAAAAAATAAGTATGTGTAGATGAAAATTCTTGCAAGATGGAACCTCAAGGGCTTCACATGTTTTAGTGGGCCTGAAAAGCATTGCTGAATATTTTATAAAGGGCATTTTTGCACTGATTTCTCAACATGTAAGACACAGCTAACTCACTGAGGAAAGGGAAGCAGAGCAATCTCAATATTAACTGCAGATGAAAATCCCATTTTGGTTTACTTGGAAACCTATTAAAAATACTGTAACAGTGTTGGTGACACTGCTACCTTAAATAAATAAACCCCAAGCTGTTAAACAGTTACGAACAAAAAAAAGTTATGTGCATTTTCTAAAATTGAATTCAATGCTAAACTGAATCTCTGCTCAGCTGTTAATACCAACATAAACTTAATAACTTTAAGCTACAAAATTTTAAACATCTGGGCACATGGCTGGAATCCTAACTGATCTCTAGTGGTGTCTATGAATCACAACTCCTAGCCTAGGTAAAATTACATTACGATAAACTGATAATATTTTATTAGTACAACTCTTCTAAAAGTACTCACAACACTAGGGCTATCTTTATGGTGGTGTGTTTTCCATTTTGCCTTGATATTTTCCAGTATTTCAATAACAGCTCTACCAAGTTTTGAACAGCAGATTATGAACTGCTTGTAAATTGAAAAAAAGATAAAACTAATGAGCTCACTTTCATAGAATGAAGTTCATTCAAAGAAAGTAGATGATAAATTGCATTTGGCGAAGGCACAGACCGAAACTGTAAAAATTGTGAGCATTTGCAGTGCTGGTAGAGAGAAACTGTTGAGCAGGTTTACAAGAGCCTAGTAGAAAATCTTGCAAAGGCTCAGAAATTCTTGGCTCGTGCTGCATTTTCACTGGATGTAAATTAGGAAGAACTTTTACTAACTAACTAAGGATCCACCCCTCTATTCTGGAATTAAATTCATTCAGAACATAGAAATGCAACAGTCCCTAGCGTAGTCCCTGTCATATATTAATATAAACGTTAGTCTAAACCCAGTATATAACTTCCACCAAAGAGGCACTGTTTACTCATGAACTGTGCTGTACTTTATTTTTTTAATCTACCACTATTGTCACAATTTACTGTGCAGAGGAGGAGGACAAAAAGTTGGGAGAAAGTCCACAAGCTGTATCAGGATGAATTGTCCAAATAGAACAAGGGGCATGAAATGATGGAAAAAATAATTCATACAGAAGTTTAGACTTTAGGAAATGCAGTCTCCTAACTCGGCTTTAGAATATTTTGTAATTTATAATAATCTTGTTTCCAAGCAAGCTTTAAAAAAAGGGCATTGATGTACAAACCAGGTCCATTTAAAATCCTCTGTCCATCTTAATTTGCTACTCTTTTTGCACGTGATGAAAATGAAAAAGGTGAAAGCATTGAAATAGTACTTAGAATTAATCTACCCAGCACACAAAGTATGTGCTAGTTGTTTGTATCACAGAATCTAATTTTGCACGGTCTGTTTCAGAAATAGGTGATGCAAAACTGAGAGAAACACTTGTCTTCCAAATCAGTGTCATGGCATGTAAACTAGGAGGTGACTTTCTGTAGCTATGAATTTTCATCATTGTCCAGTAATATTTCTAATAAAATGCCTAAGGATCATAAAGACCAAATTCAGCAAATTTTTCTGCTAGGTTAGAATTATTATAAACAGTCTAATATTTCATTGCTCTATTCTCAGGCTTTTGAAGTTCTGAGTCATTGGTACATTAGTTTTACTTCCAGTGGTTTATTTGCATATAAATAAAGTAAATTCTAAAATATCAAGTAAGTGAAGCTCATTATATGCAATGGAAAAAAAATCCATGTCTCATCAGTTTACCCATGCCCAGAAATACAAATCACAACCAAAGTTTAATGTTAGCCCCTGAATGTGATTTTCCCAAAGTTTGCACAAATAATCATGTATCAGCATTACTGCAGTTCCTCTCAAAAAAACCATTTTGTGCCAAAATTCTGTAGGTTGGCATAGTAGATGTAAGCAGTAAGTTTTCTTCCTCTACTTCTCCACTGCCTATCACGACACTCAGATTTGCCACTGTTGCTCTCTCACTGTCCTGTTTGCTATTTTTCTCCTCCTTGCTCGAGTTTGAAGGTTTTCATAAAATGTTTTGCCTCCTGCCACATTGGTGCTGTTTGCCTTGCTGCTGCCCCTGGCAGGGCAGCCTGCCCACCCAGGCCACGACTGCTGCGTGCAGCAGGGGCTGAGTCCCCTCTCAGCACCTCTTGGTGTTCCACAGAACAAAAGTGTTCCACAAAACAAAAGTGTTCCTCAAAACAAAAAGTGTTCCACAAAACAAAAGTGTTCCACAAAACAAAAGTGTTCCACAAAACAAAAGTGTTCCTCAAAACAAAAAGTGTTCCACAAAACAAAAGTGTTCCGCAGCAAAGTTCTGCTCACTGCCGTGAGTAGGAGGAGGTGAACTGATGGTGGAAAATTTGGGCACCACCCTCTTCACAGACTGCTTGAGGATTAGGAAGCCATAGGGGACTGCCATGAGAAAGGAAGTAGCCAGCTTTAAGAAAACCACCTGAATTCTATCTACAGCATTTGCAGGGCAGACCTGTGCCCGTAAACTCACTTTTCTCATGTGTCTCTATTCTGGCGTCCCCACAGGAGGAGAGCCACACTAAAATCTTTGTGAGTTTCTCTGTAAAACGTGGAAAATTCTACTGCTTCATGTTCACTTGTCTTAGAGCAGTCTGCTGTCTTCTGGTGACATGTTCATTTCATAGCATTTCCTTTTTACACCTTGTATCCCAGTATGGATGTTGAATACAAGTTACCAACACTTTTGGACAGCATTTTTCAATAAAATATGCATTTAGAACAAAATAACATCTATGCATTTAGAACAACAACAAAAGCATGTGTGATAAGAGAAGTGCAGTTCTTGATTACATTATGACTTCATTTGCTGTTATGAGATACATAAAAGAAATTCAGATGCTCTTGTCCACTGACATTTTAAAATGAGACCTTCAGAGTTATTTTGACATGCATTTACTATCAATCATTTGGCTTTATAGACTTTAATAGTTTTCAAAAGCTGAGGAAACAAACTTTAAAATTTGCCTCACCAACATTAGAGCCAGCTGCATCTTAAGCTTTATATCAGTGGGTCTAATTTGAAATTACACTGTTGTAAAAAACAGAGTAATTTGCTTCCAAGCATTTTTCATGTGAATTTCTGTCTTCCCAATGTCACCAGTCGGGTTCCAAAGCTACAGTGTCAAGTAGTGAATACAGCATTTCCTGGATAGGGGCAGAAAAGCTGTCACAAAATGCATTTTCAAATTCAGCATTTTCTGACTAGTAGGTGTATCAATAAAAGGTCCAGCAACTCTTATTCACTGTTAATTAAAAATCAATTGAGGGGAAATACATGCCCATTTAAGCCTAGCCTGAAATACAAAAATATGGTTCTCAATAAGTAATGCTGAATATTAGAGTTTAACTTCACAGAATTTCCTGTGGTCAGTTTTGCTAATATTAATGTAGGAATAAACAAAGACTATGATAAATAGAAGCTTTTTGAGTATTTCTGAGTATTATGTAAAACTGAGAGTAAACATCACATTTTGATATGTTAGTAATCTGTCAGAACCTCTTAAGATCTGAAAAAAATCGTATTTTAAACAAAAGAACAGATTCATATTGTTTATGCTAGGTAGGAGATGGCCTTAGTCCTCAGTATGGCCTTGGACACCATTGTCACAGGAGTAATGACAGAAATGTGACAGAAATGATTAATGAAATAAAAAATACAGCTTGACATGTGTCTCATCAAAGTGACAGGTTATTTCTGCTGTCACTCATGGAAGTTTAACAAGGAATATAATTTTCCAGTTGCAGGCTTGAGATGTAGATGACGTCTTTCATCTTTTGCTATTTGTTGTCTAACACTCCTTTTAAGAACCAAGACAATTTTAAGAAGGCTTTGAACAAGGAACACAAGAAAGAATGTTAGATAAAAGAAAGGGGGAAAATTATGATGTACAACAGAAGAACAATGCAAAAGTATGGAAACTAGGAAGTGAGTGAGTGCTGGTTTTGTTCTGAACAGTTGATATTACCACTCTACCCAATCCAGGTAATGTACACAACGTGGCAAGTTATATGCAGCTGGAAGGGATGCATAGGATTGCCTGAACCTGTGCAAACAAAAGAAATCGTAATTATTAGAAGACAGGTAAATACTACATGGAAATAGTGGAAGACCAATAATCCATGTAGCACTCACAAAAAAGGATTACATGCTGTTCAGGAAAGACAGAAAAGCAAAGGTGTTGGTTGTATTAAGAACGTGGACCCAAAGAAAATGAGCAAAAATTTTTTAAGAAGCTTCACAACTAATATTTTCAATTGTTAAGTTGTTGAGGTTCTGCCTTAATACAGAGTATGGAGAACACACATGGAATGGAGATAGTTCCTCATAGACAGAAGGAAAAAATACAAGTTGCCTAAAGTAAAGCTTATTTAGGTCTTAGAAATATATTAAAGTATATTGAAACAATCATTGGAAGTTTTTTGGTTATCTCATGAAGAGATGACCAAAGGGGTTAGAAGAAGCAAAACATACTCAAAGTGGCATCTGTATTATGGATAACCTAATTTATGGTGCAAAACCAAAATGTTTAGGAGGGTGTGAATTCTTCAGCTATTAGAAATGTGTTAGATTAAATTGGAGACTTGGTAGAAAATATGTTATAGTCTAGTTACAAATGTGAACAGAACAGAAAATATACCAGATTTCAGATAAGGTGAGAAAAATGGTAAGACAACTAGCAGCCCAGATACCCATATGGCTATCCATAATCTTCAAGATTTTAGGGAACAGACTTCAAGGAAAACTAAACAAACCTAGACAAAGAAATAAAGAAAAAATGCTATTTGAATTTATCAGGAAAACATAGTGTCAGACTAACCTGACAGCATTTTCTTGTTATCATAACTGGGGTTTTAGGCAAGGGAGGTGTAACTGACGTCATCTGTATGATCTTTGGTAAGCATTTGTTGTGGTGTTACAAAAGAAATTATTATTGAAGGTGGAGAAAGTAAAGAATAGCAGTAAATCTGTAAAGAAGGCAGGAAACTCATTCATGGGGAAATGAAAAATAGAGCACTAAAGGAAGGACTGTCAGACTGAGGAAGGTTTAATAGGGAAGGTTTTTGTGGATCACTGTTGGAAGTGGTTGTTTCTGATGTTTCATCCATAAACATACCAGAAACAGGAAGATGGTGACTGCATTTGTTGATTACTCAGTGCTGGAAAACATCGATATTGGGAAACATTCAGTACTGCTGAGCTTCAGTCACTATACAGAGGGACCTGTCTGTACTTCAGCAATAAAAATAGAATTTCATTTAACACTACAGTATAGTGCTGATCATCAATAACAAAAAGCCTACCCTAGGCCATGGACTGTCATTTAGAAATGACTGAGAAGAACGACCTGCACATACATAATGACTGTAAGCTGTCGATAAAATACACCCATAAAAAAGACAGATGCAGATCTAGTTTTAGAAAAGTTTTTTCCAGAATAGTCAGGAAAATATCAGTGCCAGTTGACAATGCCAATAGCAGATTTTCAGTTGAGAATCTTGTACAGAAGAGAGGCATGGAAACAGGTCCAAAGAAGGATGATCAAGAAGGAGGGAAAGTCTATCTTACAAGAAGAAACCAAAAGATTTTGGCTTCTTTCATTGAGCAGAATGACAGCTCAGCAGGACCATAATCACAGCATGTAAATGCATCAGGGAGATAAACACCAGATATGGAAGAAACTAAATTAGCTAAGAACAAAACTGGCACAGAAACAAATGGATATTAACCAGCTGTGAATAAATTTAGGTTGGAAATTAGAAGAAAGTTTCTGATCATTAGAGCAATGAAGACTTGCAGTTGCCTTCCAACTGGAATAGTGGAAGCAAAAAACTAATTACTTTTAAGATGAAACACAGTCGGTTTCTGAGAGATTGGGTATGACATGCTGCCTATGAGACTGAAGACTGAACCTCAATAACCCAGGAGCAGCACCTTCCTTGTCTAACAGAATCACAGAATGGTTCAGGGGGAGTGGACCACGGCGGATCACCTGGTCCTACTTCCCAGCTCCAGCAGGGTCATCCAGAGCACATGGTACAGGATTGTGTCCAGATGGTTCTGGGGCATCTCCAGGGAGGGAGACTCCACATCCTCTCTGGGCAATCTGTTCCCGTGCACAGTCACTGCACAGGAAAGTTCTTTCTCATGTTCAGGTGGAACTTCCTGTGCATCCATTTCTGCCCATTGCCTCTTGTTCTATTGTTTGGCACCACCAAGAAGAGCCTGGTCCATCCTCTTGACCCCCTCCCTTTAAATATTTATACAAATTGAATGAGGTCCCCTCTCAGTCGCCCCTTTGAAATCCTCTTCAGAAGTCTTTCAGAAATTGCCTTCTCAAATTTCCATGACTTCAGCAGAAACACACCCTAACTCTTGTTCAGAAAGACCAAAATACTCAACTTCAAGAAGTCAAAAGTCTTCCTGTTAGAGCTGTGGAGGGCTTGACTGTCTTCACAGCTTGAGTAACCTCCTGCTAAGAGACCCACACAGGCAGTGACAAATTTGTGCCACTTTGCCAAGTCCAAAACATCATTTTGAGTAGAGCTGAGCTCTAAAGTTTGAATATTCTCTCTGCCAGCTTTCTTATCAAGTCTCCCACTCAGCTGAACTCATGTTTTTGCTTCATCTAAAACCTTTACAATCAGAGGAAATGTATTTCCCCCATACAGCTAAACTCAATGGTTCATGTTAGAGACGTTGAAGCCTTTCACCATCTTGTATTCATGTTCCTGCAAGTGGGCACCAAGGGCTGGAAATCACCAGCTGTGTCAACACTGTGTAACAGGAAGCTTAAATGCATTTCAATAATAACCAGATTTTGTGTGCATGAGGATATAAACTAGAACCCATCAGAACCAGCAGGGGTATTTTCCCTGTTGTTGGCTGAGTCAGGACTAAGCTCTTTTTCCGTACTACCACCAGCTCACTTTTCTCTCCTGAGCTCCAAAAACAAATGCACTGGTTATTATTTAGAGGATGTGGTTTTAAATAAGAGAACTCAGTCTTCTGTTTTGCAGTCCTAGTCAGGAAAATCTACTGAGCTCACTTTGGACTGTTCTTTTGGAAGGCATCACAAAGCCACATCTTGGAGTCAGTGCTCCGTCCCTGTACTGAGGCAGAAAATGATTTCTGGATTGATTCAGGCTCATAAAAGTACCTCAGGATCTGATTTCTGGAGTTCCTGTCCCATCTCATATCTGTGATTTGCATCCCACAATGTATCAGGGAGACAGATGTCCCTGAGCACTCCATCACAATCTGATAATACCATTACAGCCTTGCAGCTCTTGGTCATTATCAGTTCTGTGCTGTAGTGTGCTGAGAATCACTCTGCTACTCAGATCTTAGAATTTCAAGGCTCACACCAGCAAAAGAGTTTCCAAATAGGTGAGATCACTGGATATTGGCTAGACAAAAATATGCAAAAGCATATCACTAAATTTACTGAGCAGGGGATTAAGTATTTTTTCCTGCCATTACACAAAAAATGAATGTTTATTTCCAAAGTGTTTTATAGCTGCCAAAGAGAAAGCAGATATCACTGCCTTTTTCTCAAGTAGTCACTGACAAATATCAGAAATAAAAATTCGAATAAAGCTCCAAATAATTAACCCAGACTCATTAATCATCACAGAAAAACTGTATGTTCAGGTTGTTGTATATAGATTCTGTGTGTTTTCTAAGCACTAAGCAGGGCAATTTTATGTGAATTTACAAGCAAGTACTTAGTATTCCTTCATGCACACAAACATGCTTGAGTTCCATCCTGTGTGTCATTTGCAGAATTAGACAGTAGATGTTACTGATGTGGCCAACCAGACACAGACTAGAGAGACCACAAAGACCAAACCTGAATTCAGCAAATGGCTGAAACCTATGTACAAAGTGTTCCCGTATCTGCAAATACAAAACACAGGGCTAGTAAGGTTTTTAGGGACTTTTGTACAGCTCTGTTCACAAGGAAATAGAATTCTTGGCTTACACTAATTCACAGTAAACAACAAACATTATTTTTCACCTATGATGTCTGCATGGTGCTTTCAAGATATCACTGCCAACAGGCTGTCTTTGATTTCTGGTCCTTCTTGCTAAAACAACAGTTCAGAAAATTAAAACCCCATCTAGCATTTCAGACAAGAAAGTAGTTGCTATCAACTGCACATTCTTTTGGACAGCAGTCTGCAAGCAGTGCAGTAGAAACATTTACACTCATCTACAGGTAAAAACTTATATAACACATTCTAGTGTATGTTTTATTTCGAAACCATGGAGATGATGTCTGGACTATCATTCCCACTTCAGCTGACAATTAAATACACACATATCAAAAAACTGCAAATACTTTACAAAATACTCCAAGTTTACTAGTCGAAGACAATTTTAAAATTTTCATTTTTTATATTATTCTTTATAGCTGACACTTCTTGAAAAAGAAAAGAATCACTGCTTAAGAGTTCAACTGCACTTGTGATTTTTTTCTCCTCAAATCATTATCATAAAGGAAAAATATCTTACAGACATTACATTTCATTCTACTCTGATTTATATTTACAGGTTCTCACTATCTAAGAGGAGAAGCAATTATTTGGTGTATCTGGTTACCATTTGTTTCTCTGCAGCTTTAGTTTTGTGCAGTCCCTGGAATTTGTGTTCATTAACAGAAAAATAATTTCTGAAATAAGAGAAGCATAGTTTCCAGAGGAAATCCATTGCTGATTTCTGTCCTGTGTCACTTTCTTATTAATACTTAGTACTGGCAGAGAACCACGGCAGCATGTATGTTGAAAGATAACATTCAGTTATGGAGAGCACTTTTGTATTTAATTACTGAGGCGCTGTTTTATTCTTATAAAAATGAAAAGTCTTCTTAAAAATAACTTTTATGTTTGAATCCAAACTTTTTGCCAGATTTCACTCAGAAATTGGAGTGTAATGGCATGGTACAGGATTCAGTGCCCTCCATGCAACTGAGTTAGTAGGGGAGTTGGAAAATACATACCAATAATGCAACCCAAATTCAAGAGGGCTCTCTTCAAAGCATGGAAACCTGGCCAAGTAAATTTAACTCTTCCTTCTGGAATATTGCTGATAGGACATGGACAGAGCAATAATTCGTGGGAGGGAAGAGAAGCAGATGAGTGTCACAATAGCAGAGAACCCTGAATGGGTAAGGAACACAAAAGAGAGGAGCTCTCAGCAAAGTCCAGCTGGGGTGTCCTGCCCAGTGACAGCACAGCACTGGAAAGGGAGGCAGGATGGCACAACTGAACCCCAGCCACAGGGGCTGAGGAGGAGGAGGAGGAAAATCCCATTCTGAGCCAGGCTCAGCAGCTGAGCGAGGGGTCAGGGTTTTAGGAGTGGAGCTGGTCGAACACGTGTTCTGGCAGATAGCACAGGACCCCCCTGTGATTTTATCCATTGATTCTATGAAACTACAACAAATTTTTTTTGCACCACTGTGTCCCAGTCTAATCCCATCTGTGTCTGGCTAATGAGCTGTAATGCAGTTCATTCAGTGCTTTACCTCATAACTGTTGTATACTCCAAATCCATAACAAAAGAAATAGATTCAATGGAAAAGCACTGTGAGGCCACTCTTGATTTCCACAAATCAGTTTGCTGCACTGGGCCACACCAGCAGAGTCTTCAGGAACAAGCTGACCCTGCTGGATATGCTGTTGCATACAGTGACAGATTATTCTGGTTTCTCCATTTTTCATATATAATGCAGAAAAAATTAAAATATATTGCCCCTAACATTTTTTCTAAGATAGGGTGATGTGGTTTCAGGGTGGCTAAGTCTAATTACACATAATACGATAATTATAAGAGGTCAAGGAACAATCTGATATTGATAAATTACAAAAAAACCAACTGCTGTACTGATCTAGATATTCAAAGTGGCTTTTCAGGATACTGAGTTGTGAAAAGGTATGAAGCAGAAGAGTTCATGCAAAGCAGTAGATCCAGTTTGAATAACTCTAAGAAGAAGGCCATAACGGGGGTGGGACTGTCAAAAACAACAGAGCACACTACTTGCAGCATGGAAGGGATCTTAGCATGGTAATTAGCACACATATCAACTGGAAACTTTGGAGAATATAGTGAGATAACCTTTTCAAAGACTGACCTGATGAAAGAGTTAAAGGCTTCAGAAAGAGGCATTTTCTAGAGAATCAAAATATTTTAATCTCCATGAGTACATCCAGAGGAAACGCTTTAGTGGACACTGGAATTTAAGATTAATTCCTTTATATTACTTGGGACACATCCTTGCCCATGTGATTTTCAGTTTATGACAGTGTCAAAAAGCAGCTGTGAGAGGGGCTGGGCAGTTGACACACATGGCCCCAGGTGCTGGAGCACTTCTATGGGAGAAGGAATATGCCAAAGGCAACCTGAATGTCACTGTGGTCACCAGGTGCTTTAGCAGCTGGCATACATCTCAGCCTGCCCCATGGGCTGAGGATGTGTACATTCACCTCACCCTCTTCTCTCAAAAATGACAGTTTCAACAAAACATGCAGTTAAAGACCACAGTTTTTGTCTGTAAGTTGTTCTGAGTTCTGAACACAGTTCTTTGTCATTAGACTGTGTGAGCTGTAGACTACTGCTTGTAGAATCCCAGACCAGCTCTCCAGGGAGCATCACCAATCTCTCAAAAAGGGCAATAAGGAAAGATGTGATACTTGGACCTCAATTCCCTAGGGATTCTTGTTTAGGAGGAGAAAGGAGTCCCGAGTTCTTCTTTCCTCATTAGGCTGCACTGCTTTTAGAGCTATTACTAGTAATGATACGAAAAATTATCTGTAGTGGATCTTAGAGATGGAAAATAGAATCAAATCAAATAGATCTTGAGTGGAATAGATCACTGCAAGCTGCTGAGCTATACCCCACCCTGACATCTGCACAGTCCCTTTTAGTTCATGGGATGATACAGATGTAATTAGAAGAGAACTTGATGGAAGATATTAGTAATAAAAGCTAAATAAAATAACGTCATGGATTAATATTGAGAAGCTATTTAGGAATAAAGGAAATTGTTTCCACAAAATGCTGAAATAAAGAAACCATTAAATCCAATCATTTTAAGAGAAAGCTACATTGCTTTTTTAGGAAAAAAAAAAGAATGAACAGAGGGCACTGCTGCTGGCTAGGTGTTTGTTAATTTTTCATGTGAATTTATTGCATATGTAAGTGATTGAATTAGTAGCACTGACAGGAACCCAGGCACAGTAAAAGCTTCCTGCTACTGACACAGCAGTGCTCGAGCTGTGCACTCCTGACCATTAGCAGTCCTGCTGTGGGAGCCCCGAGCCTGGCTCTCAGCACAGCCTGCAGAGCTCCCTGGAACGGGACCCGGCGCGGCGCCCTCCGGAACCAGGGCTAGGATGAGACCACTCCACTTTTTTAGATTAATGACCTCATTTGGACTCTGATGCCAGGCTCCAGGGAAGAAAGTCCAGTGCAAGCTAATATGCTACCAAAATACTGCAAGGTAAGTTTGGGGGGGGAAAAATTGTTAAGAGGATTTTGTATTTTGTGGTAAAGAGACTAAATGCAAAAGGGAGTCAGAAACGGGCAGCTTGCAGGAGAGACCGTGAGGTGCAGGAATCAGAATGTTTTCTCACCTTTGAAAAAAAGAGGGTCATTTCCAAACACTCAGAGGCTGGGCAGCGAGATCTGGATCTTCTCTCACCGAGCAGTAGATTGCTTCAGAACAGCGAGGCTTTGAGAGCAAACTGGGGGAATATAAATTGCATATATAATAATTCAAGCATGTGAGTGTGTTGCCATATATTACCATCTAAAAGGAATATAGGTATCATGGCTGCTGTGGAGTCCTTAGGGAGGCTCATAACCTTTTGGGAACCCTTTCCTCCTCCCCTGCAACGTATTAACCTTTTGACCACGTCGGTGCTTAGATGTACATAACAAAATGGTACATGCAGACAGATACAGTTGGGGAGTAGTAGGAACAAAACATCAGGGATGCAGGATGTTGTGTGAATTCTTTATCAAAATCTCATAGCCAAGAATAGATACAGAGCTTAAAAAAAGGTATTTCTGATGTATTATGAATGTGCAGATGAGCAGTGATGGAAAAACGTTTCATCGCTGTCTTACAAACTGTATTCCTGTAGCATCAGATTGTGACAACCTAAGAGAACGAAAATGAGCTTTTTGTATGAGTAGCACTGCTGGATTTAATGGTGCTGCTAATGGAGTAGGATTTTTCTTGGAGTAACGGTGCCATAAACCAGCCCTCAGCCACCACTTCCTGTTTTCTTGTGGTTTATTCCCTAGAGCAAACCCGAGTTTCTCTCACTGCAAATTTCTGCTTGTTACAAAAAAAAGAAAAAAAATATTCTCGCTTAGTATTTTCCTTTTCATACCATTCATCCTCATGGAGGGTTTTCTTTTCTAGTTAATCATTTGACATGTAGAAGAATGAATGAATTAACTGTTCTGTGATTAGAGTGGTACTCTGCTCTACTCTGCTGAGAGGTGGAGCTTCACTTAACATGTTCTTTTTCAGTAGGTCTAGACAGCTTCTTCTAAAATTTCATTTAGATATCATTTGTAATTCATTTGAACAATTCTAGTCACTTAGTAAAGTTGCTTCAATACTTTTCTTTTTATTGAAAGTTATTTCATTGCTGCAAGCAAGGCATTTTATTTTATGATTTTCCATATGGTTGGTCCCGAAGGAGAAAGGAGAAAACACAAAAGAGTTCCAAATTAAATTCTAATCCAATTTAACAACAGCTGTAAGGGAAATGAAGACATACTAGCTACTCTAGAACCTCAGCCTCCTGGAAAAATGAAAAATGAAGCTGATCATCCCAAAATTTTTCCTCGTTTAAGTTTTCACCTATATACAGATGTACAGTGGGCAGCTGCAGACAAAACTAGGCAGAAGCTCCCAATGAACTATGACATTGTACCAATGAAAACACTACAAATAAACATACACTGAGGTGCACAACTAATACCAAAACTAGCAAATGTTTTTGACATTTGGGCCACACTTGAAGTTACAAAAAAAATTGTGTTCTAACACCTTGACAGATTTGAGGCTGGAAGGATCCATTTATTGACCTGTCATATGAACTGTAGCATAATAATGGCTGATGGACTTCACACACTTGACACAATTGATCTTCAAGATCATCATTTGAATGGGAACAGCACATACTCTGAAAAAGAATTTATTTTAGGCTTAAAGATTTAAGTGATGGGGAATCTACTATCACTTGCTCAAGCTACTCCTGTAGTGATTCTCCAGACTGTTCAAAGTATTCTTAACATCAACAAAGTATTTCTTTCATACACACACAAAATACATGAGAAGGTACCTTAGAGTAATATAATAAAGCAGATAATATTTTTAGAATTCTCAGGTAAGCTGTATTGTAATGAAAAGGCTTGAAGTTACATTTATAGCCATGAAGCGTGCAGCTAACTCAGGAGCTGCATAAATAAGCACACAAAAGAATCAGTCAAAAGTGCCTTCTTGTTCCCAACTCAGTTTTCCAGTTCACTTCCAGTGGTCAGAAGTGGCAGTTGGAGGAGTTGGAGGAAAAACCCTCAAGGCATCAGCAGCCTCCTGCTGTACCCAGCACAAAATGATCTTACAGTGTAAAAGTGTCCATTGCCTCTGGAGGAACCAGCATTTCACCTCTAGTCTTGTGGGAGGGAATTCTGATAAACTCTTGGAAAACAGGAGAGCTGCTCTGCAGAGAAAATCTAAAATCTATTCACACGTGTATCAGGAGTGTGTATCTCTATATTACAATAGGCAAAATGTACTCTTACCTCCTCTGAGGTAGTTTGATCATCCATCCATTTTGGCATTTTCTCAGAAAGTTCCTGGCAATGAGAGATTTTGCAGTCCAGTTAACACAACAGGGAGTGACAGTCTCTAAGCCTGGAAACAATTCTCAGTAACAGTGATGTGGACAAGGCTACAGATAAGAAATTCCTCTCTTATACATGGAAAGGTAATAAGGTTATTCAACCAGTTGCAAAACATGGAAGAACCATTTTTACCCACACTAAGAATGGAAGCAAAAGACAAGGAAGTTTGTACTTGTCAGTGAAGGAAATAGGTTAGCATGTGTCCTGATTTGGGAAGAAGAATAATCAATATTTAAAGACACTGAACAGACCACAGTTGGAGACAGTCTTCTCTCCAGGAGAATGTTGGAAGCCAAGAAAAGACCAGAGGGAGGCTTAAAGGGGAGATTTCACTGTGCTGGTAAATCAAGGTAATGATAAACACAGGTCAGAATAGCAGAAGCATTGACTCCACCACCAAGTTATCATTTCCCTGTTCAGTGGGAATTGCATACAATATCACCCACTGCCCGTGCTTTATTTGTGATAACCAAGCCAATACTCCCAGCACTTAGAACAATATTTCATGCTTTCCAGTTGCCTTCTCTGGATTCATTTCTATCCTGTTAATTCCATGCAGACACCAATTTCTTGGGTTAATTCCCTTTTCATTTCTTGGCATAAATAGTAGTAATTTCTGTGAAACTAATACCAAAATGAAGTGCACTGATTTGGAAATGTTTTGTGTACACATAAAACAGAAATAGAGTGACCTTGCCTGAAAAGAACATTACTGAATACTTGAATATTTATCTGGACTAATCAGCTAAGAAATACTGAATTCCAGAAGCTTATATATTTCATACAGTGTGATATTTACTTTCTTTCACAGAAATTATTCAGTATCATTAATTCAAACCGAAATACGTCTACCATATATTTTTAATGCTGGATTAGGACTTAAGGGATGTTTTTACTATGTCCTCATGGCAATACAAAAATTGGGGCCAAAAAAATCCCTCTTCAGGGACTCAGTAGATGAATCCACTTGTTTATGAAGCAAAGCCTACTTGTTTTATTTAGAACAGACTCAGCAGACCTTAGTGCAATGAATCTCTGCTTGGATGCTGTCAGCATGACTTAGGTAAAGCCTTGCCTTACCTTGAATTTCTAACATTTTGACCAACAACTTTTTTTTCTCCCAAGTTTCTTTATTTGTATTTATCCAGCAGCAAAAGTTGATACTTAATAATTCACTGACAAGATTGTGTGCCTGCACCTTTCCTTTGCAGCTGTATTTACTCAAAACAAAGCTATTCAAATGAGCCTTAATCAAGACACGTCATTCTGCTCACTGTGTGGGCAAATCCACTCGGATCCCCTCAGCTGGGAGTGCCAGCAGTGAAGCCCCACACAAGAATCCTGGCCAGATCTCTGACAGGGCAGCCTGGATCCACTGGGATGTGGCATTAATGTCACATTTAGCTGATTTAGGATTCACCTGGGTGCCCTAAGTACTCGGCAGAAAAGTCGAGCCTGTTGAGCCGTTGTTGGAAGCTGATGGAGGAGCTCCTTAATGCTTGACCCTTGGCTTTGGCAGCACAGCTCTTCCCAGAGTGTCCCACTGGGCACAGTGTGGTCAGTCTGCGTCCTGCCTTGTGACCAGCTCCAGCTGGGGGTCACAGGAACAGTTCCACATGGAGAACAGTGTCAGTTGTTACCTGGAAGTTCCCAGGGAAAGATAATCTCTTTTTAAAGCTTGCTTTGTTACAATTAGGGGTGAAATTTCAGTTAAAAATACTGGAAATGGAATGGCTAGATGATAAAATAAAAGCTTGATCAATAGCTACGGAGTGCCAGGTGTTTTGCTTAGGGGAGGCCTGTCTCCTACATGCCATCCATTGGTGTTATTTAAATAACATTTTGACAGCTCAGCATACCAGGTTATACTGAAGAATTTTCACAGAAACAGAATGGGATATGTTAATAACCCAGACAGCCTGTGAGGTGTTTGTGATTCCCAGTATGTCAGACTTGTTGGATTCTGCCAGGCTGCCCCATCTAACTCAGAGCTAACTGCTCTTGGCTGTCAGTGAGTTAACAAAACACAGATGTTCTTAAAAAAATCACTTTACTGACCAATAGTACATGTTCTTTTAAATACTTACACTCCACTTTCACTCCATCACCTCCCATGAAAAACAGTGTCTAAAGTGCTTTCTGTATGGAGTGGCTGTGAGCTGGAGTTAATTCAGTGCCTGAGACTTACCAATGCATCAAACTGGCTACACAGTGGAAAGAAATAACAAATTTCCAACAGCTCCAGCAAAATAGCTTGAACACCCTGCCACGAGGCACGACCTTTTATCTTTGCACTTGAAGCTGTGGATCCTGTATATATTGTGCTCTAAGCACTAAGGAAAAATTAGAATGGGCAGATGCCAGAGGGAAGACAACCATTTTCAAACACGCCAACACTGAGCAGCGAACTCTCTCTGCCAGTCTGCAGCTGTGGAACTTTCTGGTCGTTGGCACCGATCTGCACATCGAGCTCATGGCAATGAGTGGGCAAGGCCACAACTGCTGCAGTTCTCACTGCAGAGGCTGCACCCTTCTGAAACTTCTTAAAATAAATCCCTGCGTGTTTTATCAGTACAGCAATCTGAAGTGCAAGTGTCTTGAAAGATTTCTCGCTTTATCTAAAATACGAAATGTATTTAAAGAACAAAGTTTTCATGTAGAGCTGGGAAGATGATGTGAGCCTTGTGGGGAATAAAGTTATTTGTGTGAGGAACCTTTACCAGCCTGAGTACTTTTGAACATACTCAGCTCTATAGCCATAGGTACTTGGAAAATGTGGCTTTAACTTTGTGACTAATCTCCAATGGTAAATTTAAAAATGAACTAGAGAAATCAATCAAAATCTGTTTTGACATGAAGTTTAGATAATTTGTATATAGAAGAACTAAAGAACTTTTCTAAATAGGCAACTTGTATGACTAATGCTTCAGGCAGATAAATGCAGGATTAAAAAGAATCATTTGGACTGTCACAGAAAGAGACTGCAAAAAAATTTCCATTCTCTGTTCCTACCAGAGCTATAATGGAAAATTATTTTGTGTTATGAAAATTTGTAGGACTGTAACCTCTACATAATAAGAGTACTTTTGTCCCCAGAAAATCAATAGCTGTATCTTCACTAGAGGTAATCACTAAGGCTAAAATTCTAAGTGCATTTTGGAAAAGCAAGCTTTTATTTTTATATATACTTTTTATATATATAACCAGAAAAGTAAAATTAAAGATCTATGATATCAGTCCAAAACACCAGAATATCATCTCCAAAACAATTCTAAAAATTATTCTTCTCCATGTATAGACTTTAATATTTTCTTATTAACCCCTCTGCCTTGAACATGAGCTCTTAGTGTTGTGCTGCACGTTATTCTGTACAGACCACAGAGTTAGCAAATCAACAATAAATCAACCTTTCATACCAATATTTATTGGCGTGTTGTCAGCTTGGCATACACCAAAGATCTTTTATTGGGATCCCAAGGTGTTTGAAGAGTGAGTCTCACTGGACACAAGGCTCACTGTGCCTCTAAATACAGTCCCCTGTTTCCTGTGCCTTAGTTCCTCTCTTTATAAAAACACCTCAGGGGCAGTACCAACCCATCTGAGAGAGATCAATCATGTGGTTAAATTCCCTGATGTCTGTCAAGTTCTTCTCTTAGATCCTTTGATATAATCTGAAATAATATCTCAAAATAGTGGGAATTATTAGCTACTACAGTATGGCAAGCTATTTAGTTTTTAAGGCATATGACAGGAAATACTAAATCTCTCATCATTAAAAATTATTCTGTACATCCATAGCTTTAGTCCAAGATGCATGTACATTCCCACACTAAAAAAAATCTATTGTTTCAGCACATCCAGAGGGTTATGTGGGAAAATAACAGCTCAACCTGTTAAGAAACAGCTCACATCAGCACTTTCTGCAGTGTGACCCAGCTACTTCATCTTAGTGAGCTTCAGCCTGTTTTTCTGGCTGGCAGTAGTGAGCAAAGAGATACTGAGAGAGAAAAACAAAATGAAATTTGGGGTGAGACATTAGCCTGAGAAAGCTGCAGAGGGAATGTCTTTAACTCCATTACTCCCAGGTTTGCAGGCACTCACCAGTGAACTGCAAAGGCTTCCTTGTTTTCCACACATAGGTGCAACAAAAATTAAAATCGCCTAAGATTTAGTGTCTTTTGAAAAATACATGGGGACCCTCAAGCTACATTGTATCTAGTAGGAAAATTATTGCAAAATTTCACCACAGCTGATAGATTTGAAGACAGATGGCCTGTATACACTACCCTGTGGTCTCCTCCAAGTTGTTTTGGGACTCAGACCCTTGGATCAAGAGAAGAAAGCCCTCTCTGGTTTTGTTGGTCTGTGGGTATGTTATAAATACAAGGTTTTGCTGCCTTTAATTCTTCCATTTTTACCAGTATCACCATAATGACTTAGAAAAAATCGAAGAATACTCACTAAATACACACAGCTTCTCATTCATACACAGGCAGAGGAGGGCAGGTGTGACAGTGGTCAAAGAGTTCTGCCTTAAAATGCTGATGGGAGTAAGGAGTGAGTGGCAGGGGGGGAGCCCAGGTGTGGGCAGAGGCTGGTGTGCAGTCACCAGGGTCACTGAGGTGCTGCAGAGACAAGTGTTGTACCTGGTGCCCTTCTGACAGATGAGAGGCTTTATCAGGAGAGTATCTTAAACAATCCTCACTTATTTCTGGAACTTCATTGGAAATCAGGTCAATAGTTTTATCTCTACCTTGTAAATGGTAAAAGCTACAGAAGGAAGTCACTTTTCAGTTCTACACAGCATTCTGAGAGGTAAAACACATCAGAACTTGTACACCTAAGTTTCAGTACCTAAATTAGCTCTCTGTGTGCCTTGGACATCAGCAGGCTCCCTGGGAGAGCAAATGCAGACTACTCCCCTCAGTGAGGTGCCTCTTGCTGGGTGGTACAAACAGCCATCCACTGACTCCAGAATCCCACTCAATAGTGCTGCCTTTTTTCTTCAGTCAGTTCCTTCCCTCTTCCAAAAGCCAGTGCCTGAAGGAAACATGGCATTTGCAATTCCAGAAAGCCCATGCCATATGTGAATGAGGCTGATCTACAGAAAACCCAGCAGTCCCCCGTGAGGAAACTATCTGTCTGACAAATTCATGCTTTTGGAACACAAACCAGTTTGTGGTCAGCAATTTAATCAAATGTACAAGCTACATTTTCCATTGCAAATCCTAACATTGCTGCCTCCTCATTCTGATGCTCCAGTATATTGCAATTGTACCATAAATCTTTCCGAAACACACTGTCTGTCTGCTTTAAAAGTGGTTCAAAAACACCAAGTCATGGAGAGCAATCCCAAGCTGAGAGCAGAGAAAGCAGCATACCATGCAGCGTTTTCCCACCTCTCAGGTTTAGGAAGCAGTTATATTAATGTAGCCTCAAAGAGATTTCAAGCTTCATTTTTCAAAATCTAGCCTCTTTTTAAAACAATAACTCATACATGGCTAACAACCTCCAGGCAGTAATCCTGAGCACAAAGTCTGAGAAATTAAGCTAAATGCTGTTACCCTACGGGTTTTATTTATGCTGGTAAAAGGTCAGGGAAAGGGCCTGGATGCTGGACTGCAATAATCTCTGTTAGGCTGCCATAATGGTCCCTGACAGGCTTGCACCCTGCGTTTCCATGCAATTCCCAGGCAGGATTCAGGAGGTGGCAGAGGACAGTGACCCCTTCCAGTGGCAGTGGCAGTGGCAGTGGCAGTGGCACAAACCAAGGAACGAGACTCCAGTTCCTCAGTTGAGACCAAGAGACTGTTCAGAATGGATCTTTCAGAAAGCCAAGCAACCTTGACAGAAACAAGAGACAGACAAGCTGCTGCATTCCTCAGTGCATTCCCAGCCAAACAGGAGGCATCATTCACTCCAAATGCACATGGTTGGGGTGTTCTTAGCACTATTACCTGCTTTGTCTAATTAGTTATTCCTAATAACCCAGTGCTAACTTCATGGTAATGACAACTTTGGAAGAAGTGTTTCATAGCTGAGAGAGAGGAGGTAGTTTGCTTTAAAATCTCTAAACTGAAAATGTACTCACAGAAATTATAACATGCCCATTATGCAAAAATATGCAGAATTATGTGAAAACAAGCAGTCAGCAGAGGGCAGGTAGACTGTGCTGATGTCTCAGGGTGATATGTATGTTTTGCTGTCTTAGCCATTCTCAGCAGTTTCTTTTGTCAAAAAAATAAGTGATGCTGTCTGGAAAAAATCAGAGGCAGCCTAGTGCTCGTTGCAGATTTGCCACTAAGAATTTATTTGACATACCTTTTCCCCAGACTAGGACACAGGGAGGGTTTATTCCCGACATAATACTCATCTGGAAAACACTGATACTACAGTGATTGTATGTCTCAAAATATCTGCTTAATAGCAGTCAACTAAAGACACTGCTACTAGTCAGCATCAGCTTCTGCTTTCTGTGCCCAACTCTTGATACCAACAAACAAAACTTTTTTAAGATGACCTCCTTGTGAGACTGAATCTCGCTCTTAATAATTAGATAATCCTAAGATCTACCCAGTTGTCTCCTAAAAACAAACAGACAAACAACAGAAACAGCTGTCCAAGGGGTCCAATTTAACGTCATAGGGAACATTACTACTCTCAAAGCTGTTCCTGCCTTCCTTACTGATGGAAGTGCTTGGGATCTCTCAGTGCCAGCAGCATGAAGTCATGCAACTACCCTAGCACAGAGCATGACATCAGATCTGTCACTGCAAGCCGGAAAATCCAACACACTGAGGCTTTGTTCCCTCAAATAGTCATTTACGACGTATCATTGAGCTGCTTATTTAATATTTATGTAAATCTTTTGAGACATTGTACTGGACCATGTATCAGAGACAGTCTGTGCACAGGCAACTCATCTAAGAAGATGAGAGAAGTCCCAAATACAGAAAGGAACACTTGTATCTTCTTTAGTCTTAAGTCCATCTTCAGTGCATGGCTGCTTTTGAGAGCTCCCAGAGTGGTATTTTTGGAAAGCCTGCACCTCTCTTGTTACTGTCTAGACTGGCGTATAGTGCACCAAATCCTAAGATTCAGAGTCAGTGATGGGCTTGAGGTCCTGAGGAGGGAGAGTCCAACACAAAGACAAAAGCAGTTGTATAGTCCTAAAACCAGATTAATCTTGGTAGATCAGAAGGAATTTGGATGGTTCATTATGGGAGCAGGGCTGTGCAGCAGGACCATGGGCACAGACAGAGCGTGTGAAGCAGGTGGGAGCTCCCAGCTAAGCTCAGGATTTTTCCACTGATCTAGCATAGAGATTTGTGGACCAGATGTGCAGTGTTACAGAGGACCAGAGAAATCAGAGGGAAGTCCTTTCCCTTTATGTTCTTCCCAATCCCCTTAACAAACACAGTCAGACATCCACCTAACTGTGTTTTCTCAATTACAGTTTCCTCTCCAGCACAATTTCTAAATTGGAAGCCCAGTACAAACCCAATTGCCTTTCAAATTGGCCTGCTTGGCACAGCAATAAAAAAAATCTCAGATGTCACACTGTCAATCAACCTGGCCCTTACACAACTGTGAGCTCCACTCTTACATAAATGTCACATAAATGCCATAATTAGTATCAGCCCATGCCATTGGAGTGGATCAGAATCTGTCTTATTTGATCATTTGTTTTTGATCAAAACTCACTATTGGAAAGGCAAAAAAAGATAAAAGTAAAAAAATTCACTTTGATCAGGACTTATTTTGCATAATTTTGGTTACGAGACTTCATCTGTTTGTGAACTCTTACAGTGGTGTCTGACTTACACCTTACTGTACCAAGTAATTCCTAAAATAAACATAAAATTAAAATCTCCTTAATTCTTGAAGTTTTAAAAGTATTTGGGATATAGACGGTGTTTAACTAACACCTTCTCCCTTGGAGTTATTACACTAATATTATTATTCCTGTCATGTTCTGTCAGTTTAATTGGATAATAACTGCAGTCAGATTATTGCCTCGTAAGTGCGTACAAGCACCTAACAATGTTTATGCAAAGAACCCCTATGCCTTGCTGGTTAAATGGGAACATCATATTTTGACTGTGCAGCAAGGGCTTTAGGAGTGCAAATCACAGAGGAAGGAGCAGGACAAAGGGTGAATTAATGAGGATGCTGATATCTGACTGCTGGTCACTGCTGCTAATGAGACAAGTGAGAACTGGTGCTTCACAGCACAAGGTCTGCTCCTGGCTGTGGCTGTCCATGATCCATCTTCTTCCTTCCTGCCTTGTGCTTGTTGGATCCACAGAGCAGGGAGCAGAGAGAAAACTTGAGATAGGCACTGGTAGTTTGGGCATTTCCCTCCACAAACTGTGCCTGTATTATAATTTACAGCACAACGGTTTCTAGGTCACAGGCCAGGGAAGGTCAGGCAATTGGAGATTTTTGCTTCCTAGTCTGGCAGAAATCACACAAAACAGGTAAAGTGCAGTGACGTCAGTCCAGCTGCTGGGTATAGGTCAGACCCTAATCTGTCAAAATTCTCAACAACTCACTTGATTCATATAGCCTATTATTAACACAGAAAACAGATTATACACATTTCTTTTATTGTAATATCCTAGATTCTGAAGACACTGGGTAAAACCCATGACAGCACTTTGCCATCATTTATATTAAAGTTAAGCACAGTCTGAGAGCAATAGCACTGAAAGCTCTCACAGAGGAGTTTTCAAATGCTCATTTCATATAATGCAGTGTAAGCTTGATTTGCATCATTTTAATATTTTATGTGTGGAGGAACACTTTCCAGAGGGTTCCAGATAGTTTCTCTCAGAGAAATTGGAGACAGCTTTAATTTTAATTACAATATCAATGTAAATACTATTTTTCTCTTATTTTAGTGAAAAATTTCTCCTCCTGCTGTACACTGAGGTAGATTTAAAAGAAGAAAAGGTTCAGCTGACACTCTCTAAACTTATGTTTTCCCCAGTGGAGCTCATTCTGCTTCACAGAAGTCTGAATGCTGGTGGAGAAAACTGAAAATGTAGACCAATCTTCAAGCACTAATGCAAATGATTGGTTCTGACACCAGTAAAGACATGTTGTTTTCCATCCAGGTTGCCTACTTTTCACACAGGTGAGAAGGATTAAAGACATAAGATTGCTCTTCATGTGGGGAGTTGATAACCTGCCTTCTCAGAGGGGTTTGATTGTCTCAGAACATGTGCAAAGGAAAAAGAGCACAAGCAACTTCAAGAAGCAGACTGTTTTGTAAAAGGTTTTTTGTCTTTTAGCTGAATTATTGTTAGGGGAAACAATGTTTCAGGATCTTTTTTGAGGATAAAGATTAAAGATAGAGATTTCTCCTTTAATTCATAGTAACCAAGTGGCTCCAGTGGTCAATGCAAAATGAAAAATGTCCTCGTTTGTTGGTTTAAATCCTGACTAATTGCACTCAAATCATAACTGTAACTGTGAGTTCTAAGTACCAACTAGTGAAGAAAAAGTAAGAATTTCAGAACCCCAAACACTACATGTAAGGACAATTCTCCATCTGTGTATCTCAATCAACATCTCTGGAACAGGACAATGCGTGCTAGGGAGGTTCAATAAAAGAATATCTTCTAAGATGTATTCTGCCAAATATCTGCCAGTGTCATTTGGTGGGCATTTCTCGTGCTCCACAAGGCAGTCAGTATGTGACCCAAAGAAATTTCAGGTCTCTGAAGCACTTTGCAGTTCCTGGTGATTAAGAGCATCCCCAGTACCACACTGGGCTGATATTTACTGTGGTAACCTAGAAGTACTTTGATTTCAAATAATGGGAACTAAATCAACAGTTGGGGATGAACCATTTCGAGGACTTATAAAATTTCTGACATTCCCTTAGAAGGTTCCACTTAAGAAGCTCAAGAAGGAAGAGGGGATGAAAAAAAGAGTAAAATATTGTGAATTCGTAATTTCTTTTTCAAATAATGCAAAAGAAATAATTTCAAATTTCAAATGCAAATAATTACCGAATAAGCATTTGTAAGGTTATAACCTCATCTGAGGATCCTAAATGTTCAGATGAGGAGTGAAAGTTTAGATACAAGTATGAATATTTCCATTACATTGTATGAAATTCAAGGGAATAGTGTCTTACTAACTTCAGGACTATGGAGTAGACAACACAACATTAAGAGATATTTGCTTGAAAGCCTCCAGCTTACACTGAAGAAATGTTCTTGTAATCTCTTTACCTGCCATGTATTTCATTTATTTACAGCAATACTGAAGTGTTCAGTACCAATCAAGCATACAAGAATGAAATACGTCTGCAGTATCAGGTGGTGTGTGAAATTGTACTGCTCTAAACAGTTATGCTCTTAGGGAAGGAATCAGTAAACAATTTACCACACCATTTTACATGGCTCTATCATTCACTGTACATAAATAAGTCTTTTACACAAAGTGAGAAAATTACATTCTGAAAAAAAAAAAAATAGAGGTCCTTGACTCTGCCTTGGTTTTCTTCCTAGCAGTTGTCTCCCAGATGAAATAGTGCTGAGCAGATGTATAGCCAGATTCTTAAGGTATTTTGCATGGTGGTGTGCCTGGGAACCTGCCACAAAACAAGCCTGGTTTATTTTTAGATATCCTTAACTTTATTTATTGATTTAGGAGGATATGAGGAATGGGCATAAGCAAAGAGAGTTTTGTGAAAATGGTATCTTTTATTAGATTAGCTGATACAGCTTGAAAAAAGCAAGTATGCTTTTGGGTACAAGCTGCTTTCTTCAGCAAAATCTAAATACAGGCAATTTCAGTTTAATTTCATTACATTGATAACAATGCTGTTACGATCTAAGTGTGGAAATGAGTAACAAGAGGGGCATTTTGAAAGTTTTTTTATTTATTTTGAAATTTCAAACTTCCATGTAAAGCCAAATGAAGTGCCTTGGTCAAGATTATGGGGGGAAAAGCACAAGATTTGTTCCAGCCCCTCCATGCTCCTCTCCTCAAAGAGCTGGCTGTGGCTGTTGCTGCGAATGGCAGCTCTGATAAAAGCAATAGTTACTCTAAAGTTTCTGTGCAGCAGCAAAGATTCTGTTGCCAGTATGTGTTTTTACTAAACACATAAAATAACCAGTGAAATACCATTGCCATGGTCTTGCTCCTCTCGCAGATCCTGTTAGAAATAAGACTTTGGAGCAGCATGTGGGAGAAACCCAACTGGATTGCTGGTGTGACTGTGCCAGACTGAGAAACAAAGTGCAGGGAGTAAAAGGCCATCACTATTGAGAGATCAAATAGTGACAGAGAACCTGCACTTAAAATGAAGAGAAGGAGAAGGAGCCAAGCAAGAATAGAGAGAAACTGCTGAGGCCAGTAGGGAAAGGTCAGGAGAGGAATAAAGGCAGATTGCCTGAAAGCTAAGAGGTGTAAAGAAAGACTTTTAAATTGATGAGAGGAGAGCAAAATGATGAGAGTAAAGAAAGTACCAGATAGCAATCCCATTAATAAGTGGAGACCAGCCTCCATGGTGATTCCTGGCAGTGCCACTAATAGCTGACAATTAGATTTTTCCGCAGCAAAACATAACTGAACATCTAAGCAAAAATAAACAATTTTTTATAAGTCAGCAGGAAAACAACGCAGCAGTGTCAGTCAAAATTATCCTAATTAATTTACATCTAACTAGATGTGAGAGTCCAAAGAACCAGGTATTTATTAGACAAACTACAGCAAGCAAATTAAGTGCAGCACTGATTATTGCACCAGCGCAATGTTTTTATTCATCTTCATCAAGCACAAGACTTTGCTGTCTTCCAATTCTTTCTGACTCTGCTGCTAGAAAACTCCTTCCTGAAAGCAGGACCATGAAGGTGGCATTTAGGCTGAGAAAGGCAAGAGGCTTTGCAACCTATCTCAGAAAGATCATCCTAAGCACACAAGGCTGCAGAACAAGAACATGATGCAGGTGAAAGAAAGGATCCAAAGGAGCATCAAAGCTGACAATTTTAGGACCACATGAGAGGAATGTGTCACTGTGTACAGAGGGTGACAATGTTCTCTATTTTCTTTTCATCCTATCCAGGCTTCAGCTTCCATCAAAGTTCATTAATAGAAAATATTTCCATTCACTATTCATTAAGTTGAAAATGAATAGGGAGAAAAATTCTGGTTTTATTTCTGTCTCTGGTATTAGTGAGCTGCAGAAACCGCAGGCGAGTTATTTATCACCTTGTAATGAGACTCTGCCTGAAATACTGAGGGAGAAGGAAGTGCATTTCAAGTGCCTCTAGAGACTTCTGAGGAAAAAGAACAACATTGCATCTAGATGGGAGCAGAGACAGGTTCAGTCAGCTCAGATAGGTCTGCTCCTATCTGGGTTTACTACAAAACAGTATCAGCAATGGGTATGGCCACACAGCCTAGCTCTTCTCTGCCCTTGTTGTCATACACGCAGTGGGATTAATGGTGTGGGTTTAGAGTTTGCCTCTGAGCTAAAAGAAACAAAGGATATTTCTGCATGTCCTCTGCTTTTGTACTTTTACTTCTCTTCGCTTTGAATTATCTCCTCTGTAAAGGGGACCAGAATAGTTCTTTACTGTACCTGCAAGTGCTGCTGTGGCTGTGCAGCTCAAATACTGCAGAAGGTCACGTGAAGTGCTGCTTAGCAAGGAAGACAGAAGTCAGAGCTCTTTATTTACAGCCTTTCATCCAGCTGTGCTGTGCTCTGCTACCCTAACTGGTGGGATCTTCAGTAAGCCGTGTCATTTGTGTTTTGACATGTGCTTTTCAAATTGCATCATTAAAAGCACATCTTGTTTGCTCCATGCACTATTGGCAGTGGTTTTGACCATTTGAGCAACAATTTTATCTTATTATTGGGAATATTCTGAAAATCGTTGTGGATAAAACAATGCTTTAAGCTAAAAAAATAAATAAATAAATAAAAAAGGAGGGAAGAGATGAAATCTTTGGAGAACACTTGCTCATTAGGATTCTAATCTTTCCATGAAGCATCTGGTCAGGGCAGGAGAAGCACAGAGGCACAGTGGTGCTGAACAGGGCATCATCTAACACAGGAGTGTTGCATTGTGTCCTGAAATCCTCAGCTCAAGCTGTGCCCCAGACACCTGAGGTGAATGTGTGCCTGAAACCACCATTCACAGTCATTCAGAGCTGGAGCTGGAGCTGCTCAGGGAATCCACTGCTCAGAAAAGGCAGGTCTGGCTTTTTACTGAGACAGAGGAGAGATTTCTTCAGACTCCCTTCCCGGGAATCCAATACCCAACGTGTTGCTGTTAAACTGAGGTGGCCCAAGTCCCCCTCCCAAACTACAGAAAACAGAGGAGCAGCAGTGCCCTCTCCAGCACTTCAGGCTCCAGGGGAGAGGCACCCTCTTCCAGAGGGTGTCTGTGGATTCACAACAACATCTGCCACCTTCAAGGTGTCCCCAAGCCAGCAGATGTAGGACATAATCTGCTGTTATAAATGGAATTTTCATTCCTTCCTGCCGAATCTGCTCTACTGTGCATGGAGTTGATTAAATATTCATAGCAGCAGTCAGAAGAGGGATAAATGCAAACTTGGATATAACCCAGCAGCCAAAGTAGTTGTGCTGGAAAGGAAAACACCTGAGTTTTGGTCTTTCTTTGCTGATTATTTGAAAATAAAAAATGAAGTGTTCAGTAAAGCAAGGGTCAGAAACTCAGGGTATTCTCCTCTTAGTTTTTCTCCCACTAGGTTTTCTCTATATGCATAAACAGGGCTTTCTACAGTCCACTGAAAAACATTTATTCCATACAAATTAGAGTTGCTACAATAAAAAATTAGTAAGAATGTTTTCCAGCACACCAGGGTTTCCTACAGTTCAGTGTGTGAGCACTGTAATGGAGTGAGGAAGATTAAATAATTTTGGAAAATGGAGAGAATGGGGTACAGGATGACTGTTCTAACCATGGCACTCCTGGGTGAAATAGAAGGATGTTGTGTGAACATGAGATGCTCCCCAAAGGCCTTCCAGATTAAACCAAGCAGGCAAAAGAGACACAAGAACTTTTATTTGTTAATTTTACAGATGCAGAATGAGACCTATTAAGATGGGAATGTCCAGAAATAAAACCTAGGTAATCAAGAAACTGCAAAATAATTAATTTTAGTGTAGGACCTCCTTTCTCCACCAAAAAAAACAAACCCTCTGAAACAAAGAGCCTTTACCTCATTTAGAAGCTCTTTGGGCGAGACAGCATTTGTTTAGAGAAATTAAAATAAGAACTTACATGACTAGAGTAGAAATTTTCTATCTAAAATCTGCCCACCTAAAGGAAATTGTCACAGCAAAAGAAAGGCTGTGCATAGAAGAGGACATGTATACAATATATACTTAGAATTGAATACATTTGAAAAATAACCAATCTCTTTTGGAGACTGTGTAAAGTTTAAGGGATGTGGACTGTCTTGCTGTAAAGCCATGTGACAAGGAAGATGTCACAAGCACTCATAAGCTTTGCAGCACAAACAGCTTATGGATGCCCCACACATCATCATATGGGCCAGTACAGGCACAATAACATCATGGTAACTCATACATTGTTGGAATCTTGGCTGAAATGCAAACAGGTGGGCCCTAATTCCTGGCAGTGACTGTGAAACACAACTGTACCAAGGAGAAGAAATAACTTCTCTTAGCACTATGTGCTGTAAGTTGCACACTCTGGACTTTAGTACTGTATTAATTGCCCTCATTTGTCAGTGTCTAACACATAAAGTGAAGAACAAAATCATTTAGGCAACTCAGTCCAAGTAATTAGCTATTTTACATCCTTTTTATGGTGAAATAATCTGGTCCTTCATTTTATGACTTGGAAAACCATTCACTATCAATTTAGTGATAATATATTAATAATTGTGTGATGTTCCGAGCGGTTTCAATAGATGATGTCACATCCGCAGAACAGCTTATTATCAAGAGAACAAATCTGAGATGCAAATCAGTGAGAATTTAATTATGTTAAAAAAGACAGATGCTTTGCCATTCACTGAGCCATCTACTGACAGCATTCAATAAAACACAAATTGAATGCACATTTTTACACACAACTGTCACTTCCTCATCTGCATCAGTTGTCCCCTTCCTGTACACGTGCTCCTGGCTTCATAAAGGAAATATCCACATACAGTGAATGCCAGCTGACTTCCATCCCCAACTGTGTACCAGACAAAGGAGCTTTCTTCCATACATTTCATTTTTAATGCTATTGAATCCTTTTCCATTTTCACCAATTTGCTTTTTGGCCTCATTCTGTTCTCTTTAAAACAGCCAGCCTCTAGAGTTACACATATTTTGATTCTGGAAAAATGTGTTTAGCTTTTCTTGGTTGTGGAGAGGAACTTTAAAGTGTAGACTTAACAATTCACAAAGCAAGCAGAATAATTGACAGTTTTATTTTTACTATCTCATTTTTTTTAATGAGTTGGTTCGTATTCCTAAAGAATTCAGAAATTCTTGACTTTCAGTGCCACATTAGGACAACAGTGAATCTAAATCTGCAATGTTCTTTTCAGAGAGCAAATTTTCAGAAGATACAGACCTGCAAATAAGTCTAGTTCGGAAATTTGAAAGTATAAAACTCCACAGATTGAAAATACTTGTGTGTGCAAAGGAAACCACAAACATACTCCTAGACTGCTTGAGCGAATATGAAGAATTATTTATTTGTTTGCTCATATGTTTAAAAAAAAAAAGAGCCATGTTTAAGCTGTTTTGATTTTGCTTTACATGGAACTACAAATAAAGCCCACTGAAAAAACAACTTATTTTCTTTTAAAACCAAGAGTGGAAGTACCTTTAAACTGAGTGACTGAAGAGAGAGTTACTAAAGGAACAAAATATTTTGATAGTGAGAATGTTCATTGAAACCTGACTGGTGCCACATAAATCTAACAGCAAGCTGAAAAAATCTCTTCTGATCTTTTTCACTGTAAATGGGCTTTTCCATATCCACATCTCACTCAGCTGAAAATTGCCTTCACAGAGGCGAATACAGCATTCACTTTTGCCATGACACAACAGGACAGATTAACCAGGTTACTTCTTCCCTCCCTAGAATTGCCTGGATCATTCTTTCCCACTGATCTCTCCTAGCCCCCAGTTCCAACACTGAAAAGCCTCTTACAGTAAGCAGCCCTTCTGTACTGAAGTCCAAAGCAGTCAGATGTGAATCACAGTCAAGGCTTTTCTGCAGCTTCCCTCAGCTGCTCCAACAGTATTTGGCTTTGAAAGAAGTCTCAATGTGCATTAAGCTGGGAAAATGTCTAGGGATTGATTATCATCAGCAACCTGTAGATGTTTTTTTCCTATTCATCCTGTTTCATTATCTTCATAACCTGAAAGGCTGTGTAAAATATTAGGTACATAAACTAATTAGCTTACCAAATCTGCATTCCAAAGAGAGATCTGCTTCTTAATGAAAGCTGCAAGAAGCAGGTGACTGGCGGTGTCTGAGCAAGTTAATTTATACTGGGCTTTAATCTAGAACAGTCTTTTAAGATCTCACCTCTTTCTTGTGATGGGTACATAAAGCAAGGCACCCCTTGTTGAAGGGGACAGGAATGCCAATAAATGCAAATTACCATGCTGTGGAAAGCTGTGTCAGATTTATTCTAATACAGGAAGCATGTATGTTGAGATTTGGATGTACTATGCAGGCTGAGCAGAGATAAATTAGTGTGGCTTTTGGATATTTCTCTTTAAACATTTTTCAGCTGTTAGTGTCTCATCATAATCACCCACTGGCTTTCAGCTTCAATCTGTGCTTTTCTGACCCTGCACATGGCACCAAGATCCAAAGTTTCCAGCCCCTACACTGTTCAAGTCCTAACCAGACACATGCACGTGTGCAGCAGACATCTCCTTTAATACTGCCTTTGCTGTTCTTCTCTTTCATTGTGCTGAAATCAATAACTAGCCTTAATGTGAATCAAGAAAAGAGGCATTTGAATCTGACATCAACAGAGCGCTTTAATTAGGATTGGAAGTACAAAGTTTTCTCTTTTGTGGCCAAACTGTTCTCTCAGTTTCAACTCCTCCAAGCTAAATCCTCATGGACAGTCCTGTACGACCAAACCTATATGCATTAGGAGAATTCACATGAACAATCATTTGGCTGAAAATTAATATAAATTAGAAAGTTTGGTGTATTAGATATATAAATTCTTTTCTTAGCAGAGTGGATATATTTCAGTATGTAGACTTCAATTGGCTTAGGATAATAAACTCCATAACTGTGGGAAATATGTATTTTTGCTATGCTTTCTCCAACATAATAGTGTGTAGTCTCAACAATTTCATGTCCTCTTTGGTAAAAACTGAAAAGGCTCAGTGTATTGTCATCTACTGTGAATTCAGCATCTGTTTGTGATATTCTCAACAGGAAAAGTTGTTTCTTTTCATCACCTGCAGATGCAATTATACCGGCAAGGCCTGCCAAGTGCTCGGATATGAGATGTGTAAGCTTAGCAAAAACCCTGGAATGAAATGTTACTTTTGTCATAAAAAAGATCCCTTGGGTTCTCCTGTTCAGAGCCCTTTAGCTTGAGAGTAAATATCATGTAACTGTAATACTTTGCACCTTTGTCTCACCTTCCATCCAAGCCTTTCCATTGGCTTGGCAAACAGAGCTGGATTCGGCATTCCAACGGGGAGAAGCATCCTGCCAAAGCAGAATGCCCCAGAGGTCACACTTCCACATTGAGCTCTGCATGTCTACCACTGTTCACACACAAATATGCTAACGCTGTACGTAAAAATAGAAGCTTAAACTTTTCAAAGCTAACGTGCATATTTTCAAAATAAATGTGACAGTACATGGAGATTTGGACCTGCTCATCACAATAAGATCTGAGAGTTTGTGAGGAAGTGTCAATGAATAGTTCAGGGAGGGTTCAGACCCATATTCCCCACAAATAAAAAACACATTCTTACATCAAAGACTTTACATAAATTTGTCAAAAATAACTGTATAACTAAGGACATTGTGGCCTTAGACACATGAAATTGTCATGAGTGAGTTAATGCACCAGGCTACAAGGATTCACCTAGACTACACCAGAGAGAAAACAATCCCAGTTACTTCAGCCATTCTTAATCAGTTCCACAGGATCGTGTAAGTGTTGATGTTGGAGGAACCCCTAGAGATAGTGTAGATCTCTGCTAGGAGAAGAATGAACTAAAGCAAGTTGCCAAGGACGCTGTCCACTGGGGTTTTGACTATCTCCAAGGATGGAGGGTCCACAGCCTCTCTAGGCAACCTGTTCTGGTGCTCTCTCCGACCAAACCTCATATTTAAGATTCTCCAGTTCTCTTCATCATCTTCACTGCCCTTTGCCGGACTCAGTTTGGTGCCCACCAGGAACCCCCAGGCCTTTTTCTGCCAAGCTCCTTTCTAGCCAGACACCCCATGGTCTGTACTGGTGCAGGGGGTCGTTCCTCACCAGGTCCAGGACTTTGCTTTGTTGAGCTCAGGAGCCTGTTTTTCCAGCCTCTTGAGATCCCTCTAAACAGCAGCACAACCATTTGGTGACCCAGCCACTCCCAGTTTAGTGTCTGCAGCCCTGCTGGGCTCACTGTGGCCCATCAGGCAGGTCATTAATGGAGATGTTTAACAGTGTTCATCCAGTATTGATCCCTGGGGTAGACAAGCAGACGTGGAGTGTTTTCCTACAGCTCAAGCAATTTATTTTTGTCTGAGCCTTAGTCCCACTTCATTAAGTGCCTAAAGATGAGGCTTTGCAGTAGTCACAGAATCACCAAACAACTATCTTCCCAACTTTCTTTAGGATCAGCAACCTAATCTTTGTAAATAACTTTAAAAATATCAAAAACCCCTTATCTGCATCTTTTGGTAACCAAAATGTTGGGGAAAATCTAACGAGAATTGTGTTTTAAATGAAACGTCCACTGCCAAAAAAGTGTGCCACTTCTGAAATTTTTATTCTTACTTTGTAAATGGGCAAATAGCTACCACAGTCCATTTAGTGGTGACAAATGGAAGCAATAAAAATCTGGGCAAAGTTTCACAAAAAGACTGTAGCAGAGACAGGAGCTGAACCTAATCACATTGATTTAAGCATCATTCCTCTCAGAATTAAGTTGTGGGGAAATTACTGAAGATATATGAAGGCTATGCAGATTATATTTATCCATTCTTGTTACAAGTAACAGACAGCTCGGTTTTGATTGAAATTATGTTTGTACTTTATCTTTGGACATCTCCTTGCTGCTGATTCTCTCCAGCTCTGCCCTCCTGCCTCATGTCAGGTTCACAAGTCTGCTACAGCCTGGAGCAGGAGAGTGACAGAAAGAGCAATCAGAGGAAGGTGAGCAGAAAAGCAGATGTTTGCTTGGTTTTTCACTTGCTTGGTGCTGAGTTCATGTGGTTCCAGATAGGAAGTTCAGCCCAAACAAGACCTCTGAGAGTACAAAAGGCAAATAAGTGAAGGACAGACCTTAAAGAGGTGAACTGGTAGAGATTCTTGTGTGCAAGACAGGCAACTGTTGCACACCTCCAGATTATGCAATCTTAGTAGATCCTAAGATAGTTTTTCTATCAGTAATTAAAACTACCCCAAATTCTACTGTCAGTTTTCAGTGGGTTGATTCTGCAAAGATGAGTAAGTGTGAAGTTACAGGAAGCAGTGTGGTTTCTGATCAGATGGCAGAGAGTTACTCTCAAAGATAGATGATTTACTGCAGAAGACCTCATCTCATTTTTTGCCATGCAGTAGTGGTCAAAATTAGATAAAAAACTGTATAAAGGAATTAAATTTACTGTAAGGGTAGTAAAGGTAAGGGTTTAAGTAACCATTTATTGCAAAGGAACACATGAGACAGGGGCAATGATCGAGAATGTCCAAGCGACTACAGAGCCATCCAGGCAGCAGTAGTGAAATACAAAACAGAGACAAAAATACCACCTTCACCCCTTAGTCCACACCAGTGGTTTTCTACCTGTGGCTCAGAGAGAGGGAAAATTCACAGTGAAGAAAATCCACGGATGATATCTAGAGAGACTTAGGAATGCAGTTAACAAAAGCAATGCCACAGTTGTTAAGCCTAAATTCCCTCTGCAAAGGTTCCAGCCTCCACTGGAAACACACACAGGTCTACGAGTGCAAATGATTTACAAACAGTGCCCCCACTTCCCACCCAGGAGAGCAAGAGCAATTCATTGTTTAGAAAGCAAACTCATGAGCTGGAGAAAAATATTCAAACCCCTGCTTTGCCATGCACTTATTTGACCCTCAGAAAATCAATCCCTCTGTTCCTCAGCCTGTACCTGCAGAGCAGGGCATGCACTGCCCTGTCTCTTCAGATCCTTGTGAATAGCACTGAAGGTGTGCACTTCAAATGGATTATTGTCAGGAGGTGTCACTAGGTGGAGGAACAGCTGTCCATGGAATTATTTTAGAAACATTCATAAAGGAAGCCTGTAATTACCAGTGGATTTATTGGCCACAGTGTGGAAGAAGAAATATTAGAAACAGAATCTAGTCCTCTGTGTAGTCATTTATGAGACAGCTATGAATAAATGAAAGGTTTTTGTGGAAAAAATATGGGGGGAAAAAGCCAGAAGTATCTCTCAACTGTCATATATGAGATTAATCACAGGATAAAATCAGTCGTTCTGCATTCCACTGCTCAAACTCTTTATGAAACCAAAGAGCCTACAGGAAGCAAGAGAAAATCAATCAGTAGCTTAAAATTATTTGGGATATGCTCAGTCACAGCATAAAAGAATTACATTTTGGACTTGCAAGGAAGACAGTACTTCTATAGGAACTTGTTTCTTCACTGTTTCTAGATATTAAAGTATGATAATAAAATGATTTCCATAACTTTTTGTAAGTTCAAAGACAGTCAAAGCCTCCAGTATTTAAACAGTACTATATTGCCAATTCTAGGATACTCTATATTTCCTCCTCCAGCAGAAATGTTGATGCCCAAAGTGTCACAAGATCTCCCCTAGTTCTTTCATTCACCTGTCAGTAAGGAAATACAAGCTAAGAAGGGGTATAAATTGCAAGATGTTGCCAGTGGAGGTATTCCAGGTAGCAACAATCAAGGATTCTTTTTCCCAGATGCCCAAGATGCAACATACATCTACCAAGTGCACAAAAATAAAAAACAACATAAAAATATATTAAATAGGGGCAGAAGAACTAATAAAAGGTAAAATGTTTTGCAAGGCACGAAATAATGCTGAGGATTCTGACAGCTTTGGTCAACTCAGATGCTTCAAAAATGCAACTACTCACTGAGTCATTCCAGGCTCCTAAAGACTTGAATATTTATCGTAATATCTTTGTGCAGGGTGTTTCTGCCTCTTGGCTATGCTGTGAATTCAGAAATCTGTGTTTGAACAGGCAGCACTGGATTTCAGAGGTGTTAGATAGTGCAGGCCAGAGCATTAAAATTCAGTTTGTGTGATTTCCAGTGCCCAGGTAGGATGACTTCCAGTGCCAGCATTCATATGCTGAAACAGGCAGGGTTAATGCTGTCCTTGTCAGGGCCCAGACAGATCTGGTAAGGGAATGCAAAGATAAATATTTGTGAAGCATTCACATACTGCAGTGATAAACACAAGTAACAGCAAGGTGATCACAAGAATAACCTCACTCATAAAACATCTTTAGAAGCAATAAAAGCCTCACTAGGGTTTATCCTGATTTATTCAAACAAAAATATGTGAGGGTATTACATAAAATACACAAAATTAAAAACACCATTCAAATCTGATAAACAAAGTACTGCAATAAATCATACTTACTTAGCAGCTTTATGTCCAGGCCTTCTCTAACAATCTTATTTGCTCATTTGCTTGGTGGCTACATTTCTGAAGCAGAACCATAAAGGTCTTCTGTAGTGAAGGTTTTTGAATACAGTGTGCCCTGTCCTTGATAAATTTCTCAGAAAATGGTTTCTGCATCTTGGGCAACACTATTAGTTTCCAGTTCTATTTCAAGTCTTATAAAATAGGCTGAAGAGTCTTCAGGAAGATGACAAGTCTTTGAATAAAGTCATTTTCTCAGCAGAAAAACAGGGACGACATAAAAAGGTCTATAAAAGCAGAAGGTAATAAACAATGCAATTCTTCATGAAGCCTCTGCAAATAACTTTGTCATCTCAAATGGGATGGTGCAGCCTGGTTTCATGGGGTTACCTGATCTCATTTTGCCTACCAAAGCATGAATGCTTTTGACATTGCACCTGCAAATGGAAACTCTCACCTAAAAGCTGCACATGTAGTCAATCAACACTCATACTTAAACCAACAGAAACCACACATTTTTCTCGAAATTCTCAGAATTTTGCAGCATCTGCAACTCAAAAGCTTCTCTGACTTAAAGCTTTCAAAGGAGTAAGATTGAGAACCTTTCTGGTAAATTGGTAGAAATTGTTTGAATGCCAATGTTACCTAGTAACATTTGTATTACCGTGCAATCCAGGATCTAAATCACATTTAAGAGTCTGCTAAATTTCAGTAATTAATGCAGCCACTCCCTCACAATGAGTTTATGAAAGTTCAGTACTTCTGGTAGGAAAAATGCAGGAAGAATTGAAAAAACATGTATTATTTTCTCGTAAGTTTCTTCCAAAAAAAAATCCCCAACTATATCTGATTTCCAGTATAACTGGTTTTAGAAGAATTTTGCACAAGCTGACTGTGTGTACAATAGCAACCCTGAAAGACTTCAAGGAAAGATCATATGTCCAAAATACTCAGTTTCAATAAAGTTTCAGCCTTCTACAGATTGGACAGTGTCAAATACTCAAAAATGTTTTGAGTAGGTGGAGAAAAACCACCCCATCATTGGAAATGAAGAAAAAAAAAAGGTCTTTTTTTAAATTAAAAGAGTCCATGTGTTCATATGCAAACAGTTACACCAAGCCTGAGCCCCACTCACCCTTTAAGTACTGCACCAGTTTAGGAAAGAAAACACTTGAAAGCTCAGTAGAAATTTGCATTAAGCAGATCAGTAAACAAATTGTTTAATAAACTTTCTAAGGAGATAAATTCAAGGAGAGATTAGTAGTATACACAGGCAAGGAGAATTAGTTTTTTGCAGTAAATTATAAATTTCACCAAGTACATCCTAGCACATCTCTTTCTCTCAGCTTTTGGCAACATCATCAAGCATATCTTATCCTGCTAAATATCATTTCCCAACTCCCTATATTTTGTCCCAAGACAAAACAAACAACATTCATACCCAAAGTGTCTGAGCACAGACAGCACAATTCCAGAACAATACCAATATCTGTGTCACGATAATGTGAGTTATGTCCACACAGTTAAATTTATTTGCTTGGCATGCTCTTTCCTCCTTTCCTCCTGTTTTATCACCTTTAGCTTACAAAATTGGTGATGATTAGCAGAGCACTGCAGAAGCTAATGCTTAATGGATTTAACAGAAGGGCTTGAAGAAGTGTCCTCAATGCCTGGGGCTTAAGTCCTGACACAGAAATGCATACGCATACATATGCTTTAAATTTCACCACATTAAATATTATACAGGATATTTTCTCCTTGTAACAATGCCTCTAGCAAGGTTCAGCTCAGGAAAGCCAGAATAGAGTAAAGTAAAGATCCCTTACTCAGCCAGCCTTCCTCTATCAGCTTTTTAAAAATGTTTATAGCTCTGATAATATTTCTCAAGGCTTTGCTAGAGCTGCATTCATCCAGCCATGAAAGAGAGAGAGCCAACACCATATCCTGAAAGTAACAAATCACACAGGAGCTGAATATTGAAATCACATTTGTAATTCTTCAGTAGACTGAAATATGTTTACATGAGAATCCATTCAGTAATTCTGAATAAAAAGTCTGGAATTGAAAATAAAGAACTTCACATGTGACTTCTCAAGAAGGACTGACTGAATACTCAACCCATCTCTAGCACCATTTATAAAGTACTTTATGATTCATTATCTATATCAAATACTCTGGAGGAAAACGTGACACACTACTAAGTCAAAAGATTATCCAAAATTTGCAGCCTAACATCGAGGTCTGGTTAGTTTTATGTTGTGCCTCATCATGAATTTCTACCTAGGATGCAAATAGGGGCCAATGCCTATTTCAAAGTTAATTATGAGTGGAAAGAACATGATATTTAGGAGAAGAGCCTGGCTGCTCCAGGTACACAGGAACTGGGTGGATTCTTGTAACAGCAAGAAAATTTGGTGAGCACGGATCTGTTACAGTATTTCTGTGATAACTTACACCAAATGATGTGAACCAAGATGAAGAATTTATGGTCTAAATCAACTACAACATGGACATTTTTCTTGTTAGAATTTTACCTGTGAAAAAATCAAATTGATGTAGACATCAGTACTCAAAGGGCTACTTGAAAACAGTGAGTCTGGAGACATTATTGGTCTCATACAAGCAATAGAAATTAATTTCTTAGTTCAGTGATTCTGTAAGGTACTGAGAATTTTCTAGAAGCGTGAAAATGAAGATGATCGTTATCTCCTAGGAGACAATAATCTTCAGCAGAATCATCCTCCTGAACATCGTTAGCAATTCTGTAGAGTTCAGTTATTTTACAGGAAGGATTCAGAGTTTTTAAAGTCAATTTTAAATGTTTCTGATGGGTGGGAAACAACTGAAGCTTTAATATAGCTTTTGAAAGATCAGTAAAAAGAAATTATTGGAGAGGGACCAATAAAATTTATTATTATTTCTTGTTTATAGTCTTCTGACAAAACATAGAAACCAAATGTATTTCTTCAGCGGCCTAATGTTTACCTTTGTTTCACAGATTTCATGCTTTTATCTCTACAGCCATTATAGTTCATCATGTAACAATTTCACTTTTCAAAACAAAGAGGCACATTCAAAACTCCCAACAGAAATCTAAAGGTCAGGCATTTACATTTTCACCAGTTAGCACCTTGCCAGCAAAACCTCCCATTGTCTGTTCAGCACATTCTTCAATATTCTGACATTTTTTACCCTTTAGAGGGTGATATCCCTCTTTTAATGAGAATATACGTGGAGAGCAACTATTAAACAGAGTAATTTTCTCTTCATACTGAAACAAACAGTTCATAACTTTAAAAATCATTGTCTTGTATAACAAACACAGAATGTAACATTTCTTTCCTCTGGAAATGCCACTGTATTCTCTACATCAGAGGACTGCTCCTATCCATCAATCTTGAAATGTATCGGAGACTTCTGTTTCTTTGACCCGAGCTAATCTTAAATCATCAGCTTTGAGGCTGGAGAACATCCTTGCAAAAATTAATTGAAGTGACAGAGACGGGAAGAGGAGCTGACCCAGCGGTGCCGCTGCCATCTGCAATTGGAGCATTCCTGGAGAGCTGTTCCTGGGGTCCCTCTGCACTAAAGGGCCCAGACCAGAGCAGGAGGGTGAGCAAGGAGAGGGGAGACCCTGACATGCTGCTGGGACTTGCACCTCCCTGTGCTGAACAGACTGGGTTTTTGCATTCGGGTTCAGTAACGGGGATGGGGTTTCTTACCCTTCCCTTTCAGATGAGTAATTACTCACTCTATCAGTTCGAGTGTTTTCAAATTCCCAGCTTGTTCACATTCCTTCACAGCTGCTTTTCCCTGAGTCAGGACCCAGTGTGCTGCAGCAAGTGTCTTCAGGATTATCACGCAGTACATACTTTATATGACACACAGGAGATTAAATACTCCCACTATTTGTAAGAAGGTAATTTGCCAGATGGCATCTGCAGAACAGGAACCTCGGGCAACTTGGTAAACACTGTCCCTCAGTTCTCATCCAGGTACTGAATGACTCACACCACGGGTGGCTGTGCTCCCTCACCTTGGGCCTACTATTAAAATATCAAAGTTATTCACTTAAAAGGAAACAAAGATTAAATTTGGGATAAGGGAATAGAATCATAAGAATAATTTAGTTTGGAAAGGCTTCTGGAGATCACCTGGTGCAAACCCCTTAGTCCCACCAAAGAAGGTATTTGTATTTCTGTCATACAAAGAATCTATAAATCTTCAGGAGATAATCTTATACAGAGTCACATATGATAATATCCCTTATAGGACATAGAAATTAATTGAACTTATAACAAGAGAAAAAAGCATTGACAACCTTTGTATTTTTGATAGCTGGTGACTGATCTAATCATAGGCTTTATCTGGGAAATGCATTCTGGCCCCTGGGATAAGTATTAACAATATTATTCCTAAATATGAATGATTCCCTGCCTCTCACGTGATGCAAGTCCCACGTATCCCACTGACAGCAGGAATGAACAGTTACAATAAAAGAACAAGTATTTTGCTTTGTCTTCCTTCCTAGAGTAGGCCAAAAGGAAGCTTCATTCAGCAACACCCCAGCACAGCTAAAGGAACCAAGAAGCTGTGACATCCCACTCTTCCCCACACAGACAGCAGCAGCCAAATGCAAATGACATTTAATTAAAACTCTCAAGTTAGTTAAAGTTTGGAGTGCTTCCACTGAAATGCGTTCTCTGACATAAAAAGAAGATTATAATCAGCCAGTATTGTGAGACCCACTGACAAGACATCAATGGGCTTTCTGATGCTGCCTGCAGATTTCATTAGTGCTCTATTAAAAAATACTATTTAAAAATTATTTTTATGACAGAAATACAGCCAAGTCAAAATAAAAAGAAATGGACAAGATGATTTTTAAAAATCCATAGATCCTTCATTTACTGTGACAATTTTGCAATAGCTAAGAACATACCCTGACACATTTTTAATTAAGTGCTATGAAACCAATAAGCAAATTGCAAAGATCCAATGCCAGGTATAGTCAGGTACAGATCTGGTAAAGGTCATCTATTAATTCTAGTGCAAATGAATTAAACCAGACTCAAAAGAGAGATTAGGATCAGAGTACAGCACTTGAGTTGAGCACAAGAAGTTTTTGTGCCTACAAACCATAGCTATAGAGCAGCAGCACTATGGTTACAAACACTCTCAGAGGGAACCCAGTGGAAAAAAGCTGCACCCTGACAGAGCTCTCTGGGCCGCCTCTCCAGCTGTGTTTTCTGTGGATCCACACCAAGTGCAACACTTTGGAAAAGATGAAACTCATTACCTGCATCTGGGCCCCTAAAGCACTCCCTATGGCAAAGCAGATTTAGTAACTCCTCTGCAGAAAGCTCTTGAGGAAGTGAGAGGAGCCAACAGCTCTTCCAGTGACTCAATTCCAGCCCCATGCTGTGGTGCCCCTTACTCCCACTGACCACAATGCCTGATCACAGCAGGCAGGTAAGAGTTACATCAAGTGGGTTTAGACCAGAGGACAGTAAAAAGAAACAGATTATTTGTGCTCCTCTTGCTTGCACTAGTGCTGGGAGTTTTCCCAACTCACCTCCCAGGAAGGGGATAGAGAAGACAAGGCTGCAGCCATTCCCAGAATCCACACTGGGCAGTGGTAACAGTGACAGGGCAGCTTGGGGCTGTCTTTCAGTGACAAGAGAAGACAGTCATCTTTCAGTGTCACTCATGGACACAGGGGCTGCATACACCCACGAGAAACCCTGACTTCAACCCATCCATCAACAATTCTGGCTTCTATAAGGATGTCAAAGTCCACCTACATTTTCCAAGAGGAGGATATAGAATCACAAGTACTCCAAACTGCTCTAAAAGACACTGCAACAAAAGAACGTTTCCCTGACAAAGATATAGCTGACACCTGAGAGCTACCAGCTCCAAGAAAGGCATATTGAAAAATTACCAAGACAGAATTAGGAGGAAGGATGCACCTGTCCTTCCAGGTGTGGCAGACTCACAGGAGACATCCCATCACACCCCAGCCTTTCAGAAAAAGGATCCTGAATTTATAACATATGTGAGGCTGAGGAGCCACACAATCTGGTGTGCCAAGGCATCTGATTAGTTTCAGAAAGTGCAAAGATATAGATAGGAGAAAAGAGGCAGGAGGAGATGAGGAAACCAACCCCAAAACAAGCAGAAAACTCTCTACATTTTAATTCTTTTTTTTCATACTTTTGTGAATAAATTGTCCTTTAGGGGAAGGGGGATGGAGGGACGTTTCTAGAGTAGATTTTAAAACTTTGGTTTTTTGGCATTCTCAGTGGGGTTTTTTTCAGCTGCTGGATACCATCATGAACAGCTGCTCCCAGCCATAGTGCACTTACTGCTGCCAGACTGCACGCTGAGAGCTGGAAATCTACTTTAAGAGGAGGATTGCAGAGACCAAACCTCCACAGACTACTTTTAAGGCTGATTTAGAACTCTAGAGGTTAATAACTCAATTCCAGTTTTTACTGGAATTTTTAATGCTATGTTTGATTATGTTGTAGACCTTCAGTCTCAAGAAAAGTTGCCCTGTGCAACTTGTCTCTATTTGGTATTTACACGTGCAATGGGTAAAATAACATGGCAGTACAAATCCTGCAAAATTCTGCAAATATTTGAACTTTTCAGTTGAAGTTTTCATACCTATTTACATCCTTGTGTACATTTAGGAAAGCGTGATGGATAATGTGATTTATTGCAAATGTGTGCATGCTGCTGAAACACAGTCATGCAATAGTTAGAAGATTTGAAACTCTGATATTCACGTTTCTGCAGATGCTGAATTTTCTCCCTAACTGGTCTTTTCAAAAGATTTCACTCTACAAAAATTAAGTGTCTCACTTCACTGAGTCTTTTCAATAATTTAAGCAGGATAAGAAGTTCATTATACAAGGTAGTTCACAAATGTTTAAAAGCTTAATTCTCTAGATTATGACTTCTGACAGGCTATATATATAAATTCAGCTAATGTATCCCTACAGAGAAATGTTATGCCTCAGAATAGAAGTCTTTTGCAGGCAGCAGCTGGAGACAATATTTTCTTACCACGTGCAGTGCATGGAGATGCAGAGCTATAGGATTTTATTCCATATTTGTGCAGAGCTATAGGATTACTGCAGACCATATTTGTGCTGTATCGCTCTGGAGTTTAGGACAATCAGCTTTCACTGTTTGCTACCAATTTGAACTTTCTCAAAGTGGAAGTTCAGGTTCATTTGTAGTCCAGAAACTGCCAAAGACTGGACACAGGATGTTTTTGAGCTTTAGCAAATCACAGCAAAGCTTCCATTGAGAATAAACTGACAGGAGAACTTGCAGAGGCACCTTTGACCACGATAATTCTTGGATGGTTGTGAACAAACACCATCCCTCCTCCCTTGGGACAAGGTCCTGACGGAGCACGACTCCATATACTTGCATATGTCTCATAAGACTGCCAAACATAGGAGATTTACCTCCCTGAAAATACAAAAATACAATTAAAAATAACATAAGAAAGACTAAAAAGAACAACACGTGGACTAGGAGACAAAATAGAAATTGCACAAGCATATGTCGATTACCTGTCCACTTTAATAGAATTATTAGTTATTAAAAATACATTCTTACAAAAGAGATCACACCAGGGAAGCAGAGGCAGATGCAACTACACACAGAACAAGTCCAAAGCCAGCCAACTCTATTTCACCTTCCCTCAAAGTAAGAACATAGGACAAGGTGCAAGTGTGAGGTGCTAAGTTAGAGCAATGTGCTGTGCTGGTATTCCAATTTCACAGCTGCTGTGAGACTGCCCTAACTTGAGTGGAATTCTTCTGAAATCCACAGGTTTTAATCATTACCTGTAACTGTAAATAAAAGTAAAAGTGCACTGCCATGATGAATTCCTTATAACACAGCTACATTTGCTGACCTTCACATGCTGTAGGTTCCGGATTGCTCCCAGTGCCTTTCAAACTCTCTATGCTACAAGTTCTGTGGCAGACCCTTTGGAAATTTTAGACTGACAAAATCCATGGGAAAATTGGTTTTTTTCCCTCTGAGCCATTAATCACAAATATTGAGAAGAGCCATGCAAAGAAGGACTTGGGAGTGCTGGAAATTCTCAGCTCTGAGGTGGTGAGACACCGGCTGCCCAGAGAAGCTGTGGATGCCCCATCCTTGCAGGTGTTGAAAGCCAGACTGGATGGGACCCTGGGTGACCTGAGCTAGTGGGTGGCATGCTGGCTCATGGCAGAAGGGTTGGAATTAGGTAATCCTTAAGGTCCCTTCCAACCCCAGCCATTCTATGAAAAATGCTTAAAAAAATAGTAAAATTGTGCTGCAGATATGCGAGTATATAAGCAGAGAAAGTTTCAGTGTGTGGTGTGTGCTTGTTATCTCACTTCATCATGTCAAACACCTTTGACATGACATACTTCATGAGAGTTGATGATCTCATCAGTCTTCTCCTTCTCTTTACCTCTGACATTTTCCATTATCTCTGCTCTCTTTTCCTCTGTCTGACATCGGCAGATTTCACAACAGCTGTCTCTGTTCTCCTGAAACCAGGAGACAAGTACTTCTCTGTAAGCACACACAATCCCTGATGGGATTTGGAACAGGGAGATGTGGTGAAACTGATAATAGGATTGTGAACTTCATCAACAACTCTTTTTTTTTTTTTTAAACCTGTGCAAAGAGCTGATGAGGAGTGTTTACCACCCAGGAGCTCTGGCTTGCTGCAGCTGTGCACACTGACTGGTGCTACCTCCAGGCTCTCTCAGTCCTAAATATTCCAGATGTTTCATTATCATATTTCCCCATCATTCACGATACAATTATGAGCTTCGTTTTCTGCTGGGAACCAAGCAAAACCTAAAGCTGGAAATTTCAGACACAAATGGGTTTGTGCTGGCTGAATACAAACTTTAGGCTGCTTTTCGATGTTTATTTTTTATGGATTCTGAATGCTTCCACTAATTCAGGAACTCAACCGATTAAAACAAGAGAAGGAGGACTTATTTTGCTAAATGTAATTCCTGCTTAGGGGATTTACTGAGCACCCCTTATAGCTGGAGGAGACAGTAGGATTGGGGGCATTTAACATCTTACAGCATCAAGCCACAACCGCCTGCAGGTTAATGCTCTGAGGGCAGATAACAGGGCTGGCCTGTGTCCCACCCCTAACTACAGACAGGGAGTTATATTTAGGGTTTAAATGTCTGAGATTTAGTCCTCACACACATCAAAATCTTAGACAAGATTATCTGTTATATCTTAGACAAGCTTTTATCTTTATATGAGAGTCACATGTAACTACAACTACAACCCAGGGTATAGTTTCTGGTTTTGTAATTGCATTACTCAGACTTAGGAAATACTTACAGAAGACACCATATTCATGTTCTCAGGGGCTTGTAATACAGCACTACCAGCTGTAAATAAGCAGCAGTATAAAACCTCACAACTGGAGAATCTGTATTTTAAACTGGCTTCTAGCCATTTTGATAATTGCTAGTTGATAACTGAACTGCTAGAGAACAACAGCTACTGTTCTGGATTTTGTGAGAAAAATGCTATTATTTTTCTATAGCTTATTTTACATCATCATTTCCCAGCATCCTAGATGAGACAAAGCATCTCTAAGATGTTTGTGGCTCTGCACTCCTATTTCAGTCATTTTATACATGAAAGAAGCAGAAGACTACAGACACAGCTATTGCAAAAAGGACAGTCTAATCTTTGATTTCACAGTAATAGCTGAAATTAGTTTAAAAAATAAAATACTATATTTGTCTTTAAAGCAGTGAGGGACAGCTGTGCTCGTTCATTACTCTTTTTGCCACATTCCCTGATTTCTTTCAATTTCTCTTCCACACTAGAATCCTCTTAGGCAGTATGTTGCTGTGTTGGCTCTGGCCTTCACAATTCTGAACAACTTTCAGTAAGTTAATAGTCCTTTATAGATGTGTTTCCTCACATCCATTCCCCATCAGAACCCCAGGGAGAAAACATCAATCTCTCAGAAGTTGTTCTGTTGTACTGTAGAGATGACAACTGCATTGCAAAGATTTCCCGTCGAGCTCTGAACATTGCCAAAAAATTCAGAAATTCCTTTACATCCCTCTAGTCCTGATGGTTTTATTCCACTTGCTGCCAACATTAGGTCGTTTTTACAAAATGAACAACTGAGAAAGGATATATGATATATGAGTTTTTTGTTTGGATATATGAGTTTTTTGTTTGGAATTCATCCACAGAAGCAGCAAGCCAAACAGGAAGAAAGATGCATCTGAGGCAGCAAACACTGAAGTAGAATTGTTTAAAAAAAAAGCCAACAAACCAAGAAAGTCCTTTTGTTTGAATATATATGAGTTGGTTTTAAATGTCCATGTTTCTTTTCACTGAGAGGTCTTGTTCAGCATGACTCAGAGTTGCATAGAGTTTTAATAAACATTTGATGTACATAGATTTTTCAGGAAAAATATAGCACATACTAGGTTTATAACATCTCCAGCTTTTGGTGGCAGTCTTCTGTCTAAAATATTTTGAGATATCAGTTCCAGATGTTCAGTTACTGATTTCTTTCTGTGCTATATATTTTTCTGTCATCTCTGTAACAGAATAACTTGGACTTAGTAAAACACCCCATTTGATTCAAAGCTAACTACTTTCATAATTTTGCATTGCATTGATAGTCACTTTAGCTCTGGGTCAAAGAAACAATTTTTTCATTGTGATTTTTCCAGTCAGACAGTGAGCCAAAGACTCACAATCCAGAACAGGCAGAAGCAGTCTGGATAGGAACATTTACAAGGGTATTGTCATAGCATTTGCACTGGTGCTGTTGCCAAATGAGCAGAAGTTCCAGCAGTTCTCCTGATAAATCTATGTTTCAGCACTGCTTTATTCAGAACATCTTGTAAGGTGATCATTATTCCAGACCATTCTCGTATATTTTTCTAAATACTGATATTAAATCAATACATAAACATTGTAGGAGAAATGTCAACACAGTACAAGCACTCCTGCAACAGGATATGTGTCCCTAAGAGGCCACAGCTCAGATTTGTTGGTCCACAGTGTAACTCCAAGTCAGCAGCTTCAATAAAGAATATTTCCCATCCCCCTATACAAAGAGTACCTATTGTTTCTAGGTATGATATTCTGTGTAAGAAACAGAGTAGGGGGCAATACACATCAGGGCAAACATCCTGGTAGTCACAAAGTGAAACAGAAGTACCTAATTTTAGCTCTGCAACAGCATTTCTGACTCACTGAACGTGTAATTCTCAGAGGATGAATTTCAAGTGTTGATAGATTTATTGCAAAGTAAAATTAAGGATCAAAAACTAGCCTTCATTGCTATTTTATAGATTATTTCCTAGGAGGATTTATAGAAATCATACTTGAAGCAGACAGTTAGTGATTATCTGGAGTTCAACTACTACACTCAGTAGAGTGACTCAGTACTACACTACTGGGAGAGCAGGTGCTCTGGGGCCTTTTGGGCTGCACTATAAAGACTAGAAAAGTAGCAGCAAAAAAAAGCAGGACGTCCAACAGAGAATCCTGAGGACACTGAAGGGAGATGCAAACTGAAAATTCATGAAATGCTCTCAGCCCAGCATCACACCTGCCCTGAAGTGTGAACCCAGGAGAAGAAAGGTAGCAGTTTCCCAGAATAAAACATTCTCCTGCAGATCAGTTGAGATCCTTTCTCCAGGCTGCTGAAGTCCCTGCTGGTGGGAGTATTCGGCACCATCTCCTCCCAGTGGAGAAGTGAAGTGCTGACACGTTGACGTGAACAGCAGAATGGTTTTTGGGGATGTATCTCATGAGGAAGGTGGAGGGAGCAAATCAGTGTCTCCATCTGAGCTTGGTTTTCTCCAAGCTGAAAGGTCAGAGTCAGCAAAGATGTTCCTCTGATTTAAGAGCAGCAGCAGAGCACTGCACAAGCAGAAAATACAAATTCCACAAAAATTTTATATATATATATATATATGTATAGCTATATGTCTTAGAGGATATTCCCTGCAAGATACAAGTGATGTACAAAACAAAGAAAGACTATTTCTATCTGTTATATATGAGGTCAGCTAAGGTGAGCACAAGGCATATGATAACCTCAAAAGCTCAGAATTACTAAGAAATACTATATCACATGGTACCACACAGCCCAGAAATTCAAAGCCACTTTCTCAGTGGTAAAAAAACTTGGGAAGAAAGTCCTCCTTCTTGTGGCTCCCACAGTATTTGTAACAATTTAAAATGTCATCTATAATTTGCTGATCTGGTGATATCTGTAATACTCCTCATTAGGGTTAAATGGCTGACTTGATATAAACAAGTCATGCTCAGTAATATGAGCTCTAAATTAGGCAGCTACAAGACAAACAAAAGACCATTTTTGTTCTTGATCCTTCTCTTGTGCACAGAAAACCAATCTTGTGCAGAGCCTTTGGTTCATAAATAAACCAAGAAAATTCAGACTGAAATTTCAAATTTACTCACAAAATGCAAGCACTTGATGCATTCATTGTGTGTGTCTCTTGTCTGCATTTAGTCTCAAAGAGCTCACATTCGCACAGAGACAATGCCTTGCTTTAATTAACAATTGATTTCCAGCTATCTTTGTGTGTGGAACGTGCATATATTTACATTTGCAAGCAGATCTTTAAGAGAGTTTCTAAAAACTCACAGCCTTTGGTAATGTAAGGATATTTGCAGAGTGCCAAAAAAAAAAAATTTAAAGCCTGTATATGGAAATAATACACAGTTAAACTATATTGTCACAGACAATAGAGAAATAAAAGGTCAGCATTTAACAAAAATACCAACACAAAAAAAAACTCTTTGGAGAAAATAGAAACAGCCTCAGCAGATATATGAGGAGTTATTCCTCTACTGTTCAGAGAACAGGAGCATGAAAAAGAGAGGGGTTTTTCCCAAAACTTTCAGGATAACACAGTAACATTTGAAAGGAGATGGTCTTTCACGTACTAAGATAAAAGTTCTCAGTCTACCATAGCCAAACTCACTTCAACCATTGGCACTGTTACTGACCGAAAAAGCTTACTCTATTGATGAAATGAGGCAAAATGTGTGTAAAAACTCAAGTGCAGCTGATGAGTGGACAGTGCAATTCAGAAAGGAGTGTGTGAAACTGCTCCAAGCTATCCTTTCCACTTCACTGCCCAGGAATCAGCTGCTTGAATTTTTTTGGTTGCCAATGACTCCACAGGCACTTCATGATAAGGTGTGAACAGGAGGGGAAAAATAAATCCTGGTCTTGCTGTGGACACTCTTAGCTCAGCTTTTAGACCAAGCACAGCTTGGCAGGGTTTCTAACAAGGCCACCTTGTGACCCAGGTGACACCCTCCCTCCCTTCCAGGGAAGCACCGGCGTTTTCCGATCCTGCTGGGCAAGTGACACAATTACAGGCAATTCTTCCTCCCCCTGCCCAGGCGCTGCCTGCACAGTGCCAGTGCCTCAGGTTGCCTCCCTCCTGGAAATCCTCATGGCCTCCTCTCTGCCAGCTGCCTCTGGCACTGATCTCCTGGGGCAGACTCGCATTTCCCACTTCGCTTTTCAGCTCGTGAACACCTCCCCACAGGAAGGACGGGCTCCATTCCCTCTCTTTATGAATATGCAGCTCTAATTAGCTTATAATAAGCATGTTTCTTGGAGCTTGAGATTCTGGCAGTAGCTCTGGTGTGTTATCCTACCTCAGTAACTCCCCTGTAGCAAACCTGGAGTTGAAGCACATGTCACTGGGCCTCTCACTGCTATCACCATCTGCGGCAGCTTCTTTTATTCCTCAATTATGCTCGTGCTATCTGGGCTGAAAAAAACTTCCACTCCTCGCCAGTCTAAGCATATGCCTGTGTATTTATTCAAGTGATTTTTAACGATCTGAGTTGACAATGCCATCTTTCATATCATTTCACTGGGGTTTCATAAATATGAAGTGTCTCACGCTTAATGGGAAAGAGTGAAGTTGGGATAAATCTTCCTTATTTACAAGATTTTCAGAGCGAAATGAAGCAGCAGAGTGTTTCAGTGAATACAAAATCCAGCCTGCTGATAGACTGATTTCAGTCAGTCATAGCACTGTCATTAGAGAAGCTATCTAAGGCCACTCTCTGTTCCTAAGTACAAAAAGAGACAGGATAGTGAATTACTGCAGCAAACCAAACTTTCTTTCCCTGTGCTGGCTCAGTTGCTCTCCTCAGTGAGTAGAAAGCAACTATATATATATATACGCACACACACATAATATATACATTATATATAATACATATACATAATATATATGTGTATGTGCGTATATATATATATATATTTGATACAAATATGTATGTTTGAAACTCCACGATTTATTCTCTACACCCAGGCTAACACCCACCCCACCTGCCCCGGGGTGCCAGCAATACCCAACCCCTCTCCAGGTGTTTGTCAGCCAAACCCTGGGCTAGTCCTTGGTACAATGAGACATGAGTGAACTGCTGCAGCCCTTTCCCTCAGCTATGAGTCTGCTAATTCTCTGATAAAAAGCAGGTTTATTGAGGCTGCCTGCAAGCCATTCAGAAGGTGGATAACTCATCCCTGCTCTTTCACTTGAGCAACATCGATTTTGAGGTTCAAGACCAGTCTGTGGTAAATGAATGTGATCTCGTGGGAGGAGACACCAGCAGAGTATAGGACTGCACTGCACAGTTGAGAGAGATTCTTTTTTTATGGAATCTCTGAGGAGAAATATTTCTGACAATAGCTGTCATGCCATTGTCAGGTCGCTTAACCTGCTCAGCATTAGGTTACTGTGCCCTGGGGTGTAGGGGAGATTTAGTTTAGCTTTAACTACACAGGACAGACTGGTGCTAGATTTGACATCCCAGCTGAAGAGGCACAATCCATTAACTGGAGCAACTGTACCTCCAAGGGGTTTTGTACCTGCCAGAACCCAGTTTTGAAATACAAGCAGCATCATTTACATCTCAAGAAAGTAATCTCAGTGGAAGATTCTTTGAAAACATAACTGATGATTTAGCAATTTTTTTGCATATGAAATCTTAATTAAGATGTTTTCAGAATTAAGAATTTCTCCATAAGAGCCATTTGCTGTTACCAGCTGCTTTTGCTACTTGGTCACAGCTATCATGTAGTAGATACCCACAGAGTTTTTATTAAACAAAATTGCTACACTACCAGCCAAACTAAGCTGCTGTAAAAAGTGTGGACTCACCACCTTTTTAATTACACTGCAGACATCCTCAAACTGGTAGTTAACAACTGAATTTTGTGATACTGTTGAATTACAGAAACAAAAACAGAGAGCTTGCTTCCCTAATGAGGAACCTGCCAGCCTAAGCACAAGTGGACTGCAAAACACTGCACTTTATAAACATTATACACTCTTACAGCACACATTTAAAAAATGTGCATAAAGTGAGTGAATAAGTACATAATTTTCTTTTTTTTCTTTAATAGATACTTTTTGCTATATGAGGATGCAAAAAAAAATAAAATAGGTAAATAAATTTATGTAGGAGAGGGTGAACAAGAACAAGAAGAGCAGTACAGAGTATATCTGATATCAGTGATGTGCTGGCCATCAGAAATAGAAGTTGATCTCAGCTCTTTGTAGAACAGGCTGGGTGCTAATTACTGTCATTGATATGAAAATGAAACTAAATCTACCAAAGCCAAAAAGAGTATAGAATACTTGCAAATATACACAAAAGAGCAGATTTATACAAATGTAACTGATGTGGCTCATTATGCTAAAAAATTGTCTTAAACAGTAAAGACAGATAACCAGACTGGCTGGGACTCTGACCAACTTGATCTAGTAGAAGGTGTCCCTGCCCATGGCAGGGAACTGGAACCAGATGGTCTTTAAGATCCCTTCCAACTCAAATCATTCTATGATTCTTTGTTTAGAACAAGCTTTTAGTTGTCCAAGGCAGCTGAACTTATGATTAGGTCTAGAAGTAATTATCTACTAATGCACCAACTTTTTTATTTTTCATTTTTATGTTTGTAATTACAATGTATTTGCAATATTAGAGTAGAATAGTCCATTCTCCACACTAACAGTACACATCAGAGAATTAGGAGCATCTTTTCAGAGCACAATCATAATACCTCAATTTTAAGAATTTCTCCCTGAAGGTTTCCAAACTGTGTAAATGAAGGGACTGTAGCATAATCCTCTCTAGATGGGTTTGTATGATGCTGCTAATGCTGCTTTTATATGATGCTGTTAATGCTGCTTTTGCAGCATTAACATACTTTGGAACTTCAGATGAGATCATTCTGAAGCTGAAAGTGTATGCAGAGGCTGTGTCTAGGTCAGGGACATGAAGTTATTTTGCAACCACACTGTTACTCCAATTCCTCATCTACTATTGCCATTGTCTGATAAGTGACAATTTACTCTTTTTAGGGAATAAAATTAAGGGGGTAAATATACTCTCCTATACAGGTTAAAAATGGGGTTTTATTCTGGAGGTAAGTACACTCAGATTCTGAACCCTTTCTGCAAAGAACATGCAGCACAAGAGGCTCAGAATGAATTCTGGGTCAAGGATACAGCACAAAGAGCCTTTATGACCAAAGTGCTAAAAGAGTTCTACTTTGACTGTAGAAAGGACTCAAATCTTAAGGTTGTAGCAAAAAAAAAAAAAAAAATCATAAATTCAAGGGTATCAAGACTTTATATTATGGTGGGAATCAAATGTTTGTGTTACAGGAAGGGCTAAATTTATCCTGGCAGCATTTAGAACCATGGCTTGAGAAAACTCATATAGGTCAAGAAAATAAGTCTTAAAAGCATTTTTCAATCATAAACTATCCTGACCTGTTGTTTTCAAACCTGCCATCCAGTATTTAATACTTAATACATCCTTATTTAATATGTACAGGTCTAATCACAGATGATGAGAAAATAACATCAATCTGCTTCAAAACAAACCCAACCACAAACTTCCAGCTGCCCTTTGTTACTTTTTTGTTCCATTAATTCTCTGCCTCATCATCTTTCTATCCTTGTACATGGTAGAATCACATATATTGTTATGTTGGGATTAAATATATTTTAGCATTTCATATTTGTAAAAACTTTCATTGTTTTTAATAGCCTTTGAGCAAGGTGTTTAACAAGTGAGCCAAAGAAAAACAAAAATCCTAAACAGAATTAAATCTTGTATGGTTATACACAAAGCATGAAAGAATCTGTATGAAAACATTAAACTGAGGACATGAATTTTGATCACATCATGTTTACCAAATATTTATAGAACTCAAATCCTGAGATTTTCGTCCTAATCTTCAATAAGAGTTAATAGTGGTGACAATGCATTACAAACTGTCTTCAGTGCCCAAGCTGTCATCCTTCAGAAACAAAACCAGAACAATCAAAATAAGTAATTTAAGAACTAATACAATTTTAAATGGTTCTGAGATTAGGTACCTAGTAACAGACATATACCAATTCATTTATATAAATACATATCTCATTTTTCAAAACAGTACACAGAATTTTATCTGATTCTGAAATAACAAGTCATCTGAACAGTCACCCTCATTCAGCATAACTCCACCTTTGCTAAACAATACCCTCCTTAAGGGCTTCCAAAAGAAGAGTAAAACCTTGACTATGAAAATAAGCTATTTGGACTCTTAATCTGGTAATGTAAAACAAGAGGAAACAACAGGAAACTGTTATGCCCCTACAACAGTTTTGATAAATATTTCTGTTATATTCTTTAGAGGAGTACCAGTGCCTTTCTGTGCAGAAAACCACTGTTTCAGGACTTGAAAATTATCATAAAACTCTCACAGAATTGTATCTGTAGGATACAATCAGATTATTATGCATTCAGATGGTTTTTTCTAGCTCTGTCAGAGATTTTTTTAACTTTTAAATTGTGTTTATTCTTTTGCCTGACTTTTTCTCATTCTAAATGTCTGATGAGTGTCTGCCAAATCAAGAAAAAAGTCTACACTAACAAAAATATGGGGCTAATGGGACCTAATTCCTCTTCTGGCTACACAGGTGTACAACTGTGAAGTGCAGGATTTACTAATGATATCTGGAACAAGAACAACAAAGTCTGCAAACACTGGAAAAAATGCATATTTCTTCTATTTTCCAGGCTGGCAGAGCACAGATTCTACTATTTAACATCAGAATCTGCATAACTTTCTTTTAAAAATAACTTGCATCATAGTCCAGACAAAGTTATACTTCCAGTTGTCTTTTACACATAAAGTCTCATCATGCACTTTTCATTTGTCCCAAGTAAAGATGTAATAAAAGAGAGCACCAACCCACAGACTGAACTCATCCCAGAGATCACCCACTTTTTTCTCTGAAATTGAAGGCATACTGCTTCAAGATACTTGAATATCAACTTTTACATGAGGCCAGAATACTTCTGTGTTGCCACATCCATGTGCATTTTATTACTGAGACTCTTTAGGGGTATCAAGATACTACAGTGAAAGCACAACAGTTTCTGGAAACAGCTGAATTTGTCTGGGTTTTTTTTCTTTAGATAAACAGGACTTTTAAGCTATGTCATGACTCACTCCATATTTTTCTCTGGTCAACAGTGCCTTTGCTATATTAATATCAATAAATTAATGTTTTGACTCTTAGGACAGCACAACTGGGAGTACAGAAACCTTTCTCACAGTGACAGAGTTAAAGATAATACAAAAGCAGATCCAAGCAAAACTACCAAAAGCAAGATTCCCAACACCTATAAACATTTGTGACAAGCATGCAAGAAGTTCTCACCTTGTCTCAAGCTTTGTAGCTCAAACCATTTTCTGAGGTTAAATAAGAACAGCTGTTAATTTAACTGAGGGTTACCCTATTGCTACACCTATAAAAAGGTTTCTAAAAGATAGGCTCAGGAACAGCTGCCTTGTAACAGCTTGCCTGTTCCAGTTAACTTGGAACAACATTTTATATTCTGCATTTCCTACAAAGACTATCCTGTATTTGTGCTCACTGATAAGCTGCTGATTTTTCCACATAAAATACCACCTCTTCTCAGTTTATTTCATTGCTCTGCCTAAACAGACTGCAGGGTTAGTCTGAGTTCTCTGAATGCTTCATGAAACAAAACCATAAAAATTGTGCAGCAGGAGGTGAGGAACCCCTACAACTTCAAAGAACAATACATCATGTGCTGGGAGGAAATGAGGGAGCAAAATCCGTCATTTACACATCATGTGTGCAGTAAACATTTAAACAACAGACAGCACTTTAGTCACACTTGTTTATTTTGAAAGTGATCTGATCTCCTGGAATTTCACTTGAACTGGTACCAGAGGGATCTCTTATTCTAATTCAGCACATGCATCATCATGGCAATATAGCAAATAACAGCCAGCAATTCTTTGCTCTGTGTATGTTATGATTGGGGATCATGATACTGAAGTCAACATAAAAGGAACTCAAATTACGGGAGAGAAAATACTTCAGTATTAATTCTCTGCTGAAGACTACCAAACAAATTTAAAATTGCCAGTTGCTAAACCAAATGATTTCATAAAGTTCCTTGACACAGACTAAGCAGAGATGAAAGAAATCCCACAGCTATTCCCTAAGATTTTTGAAGTCATATACCATTGTGCAGTCAAAGGACTCATCCCTTTGGTAATGCAATTCCAAATTATTAAGAAGTCAATCAAATAAGTGCTAAAAAATAGTTTCTACATATTCACAATGGCCTTATTAAAAGATGACAATTGCAAAGAAAGAAAAGACTGCAAAACATCTCATCCAAGCCTTCTATCACAAGGAGATATATTACATAACTGGTTCGTAAAAGGATCAGAACCTTAAACAACCTCTAAGGAGTTAGTTCCACCCCAGACCTCCTTCTTCTCACCAACCCTGCTCTATATTCCCAGCTGCATTTACTATTTGCAGTTAAATCATCCTTATTTTTCCAACATTAGAGTTGTTATCTTGTTGTTATCTTAAACTGTGCACGCCCTATTATACTCCAAATAAAACCCTTTGACTTAAGAGAGAAAAAACCTTATTTCACATCCTCCTCCTCCTCTTAGCCTGCGGGAATCATACTAGCTTATAGAGAACGAGTTAGATTTGACAGAATTATTAATTTCCAGTCATAATTTGTGTTCAGATGTGTTAAGTACAGTAACTTTGCACAAGTTCTTGAGAGCAAAATGGGTCTTGCAGAGCTTCCAGCAGAGCTGCTTTGGAAGCTGTCCCACTTGGCTCTGGGAATGAATCTATAGGCTGCAGACTGAGACAGCTTCTCAAGGGAGCACATGTGATGCAACAGTTAGTGAGAGTCAATAAACAGAAAACCTTACAGTGCCATTTCAATGCAAATGCTTCTCAAGCTGGAATGCAATTTAACCACCCCATCGACATTTAAATGGATATAAGACACAACCCAGAGAGGGTAAATGTGAATATTTATGCTGATTGCCTTTCATAAGCTTTTGTCCTTTTCTTTGCCATTTTTCTTGAATGCAGTAAAGTCTTCCCGTATTAACACTGAAATCTGTTATTCCTTCAACATAAGAATGAAAAGATGGGGAAAGGGATGAAAGAGGAGTAGAACACTGTGAACTCAGCCAACATGGATTCAGCTGCTTTACTGTAAATTACTTCTTGGGCAAGTCTTCCTATAGCTGCTTCCTTGTCTGTAGCCAGCTCTGTCTGTATTTCATCATAATCTTGTAAGAATGAACTACTGAAGGTTACGAGTCAAAAGTTTGGATAATTGCCAACAGAGAGCTTGATAAGAGGTTCCAAATGATGCAAATACAATATCAAAATAGTAACTCAGGTTCTGAAAGCTGGTCTACCCTGACAATGCTGCTTCCAGTTCAGGACTGAGAGCTTGTTCATGTTTCCTCACCATGGTCAACCAGGCACTGGCTAAAGGAATTGTGTTTCCATTTATCTTAGATATATACTTGACTCTACTAGGCTTGTAATAAAAAAAACTACCACGAGCTTTGATGAAATAGAATTTTCTGTTTAAATATCGATCTTATATTCATCCATAAAACTGCCTCACCATGTTTCCTCATTGTTTTTAATTGTATATAAAATGCAAGATATAACACCACTAGAAAAAAGTAGAAAAGTATAGGTGAGAAGAAAGACATATGCAAAAAACGTGAACCTAAAAGCCTGAGAAAGGAAAAATTTGAAGTCATAAACAGATCCTATGTAAATCAAGAGCTCGCAGTTGTATTGTGGACACTGGAACTCCCATGGTACCATTGCATAGCTCTGTGTGCTCATTTTGAGAGTGCTACATAATTTAAAGAAATAAAGACAAGTTTTTCCCTTCATTTTTATTTTTAAGTTGCACAAAACAGGAAGATTTGTGGAGCATAAAGCCATTTGGAATAGGCTGCTTAGCTGCTACTCCAATACATCAGCTGCTGGGGGATCTGGAGAGCAGCCAAGCCTCCCAAATTCAACACGTTCAGCAGCTCTCCCTGCTCTTTCTCCCAGCACAGGAGGACAGCAGCTCCTAAAACTTCTCACTAATGCATCTTTCATAAAGTTTGCTTTACAAAGGCCCTCCCAACCTACTGAAGATATTTAAAGTGCAGACCGATACTTCAAGATGTCCTGGACTGGTGGGTTTTGTTTTTAGTTTGTTTTCAAGCACTTCAATTCAACAGCCCAGTGGGAAAGGTCAGGACATCTGGGCATATTTTTTGGCTTTACATTTATAAATGCAGTGAGGTGTTATTCTGTTTCTCCTCAGCTGGAAAGGGAGATGCCCATGAAACCAGTAATCCTGCCATACCTGTACCAGCACTGTCTGAAGATAAATTCTTTATCTATCAAATTTCTTTGTAAGGAAAGCTGTCTTAAAACTTCTATTTTACAGAAGCTTAAATTTAAACTTTTCTGTGAACAGGGATGCATTGTAGTGTGTCAATTAAAGCTGAAACAACTTGGTAGGGTCTTTGAAAAATAAATGAAACAGCACAGTTCTGTGTAATGAAGGAATATTTTCTTCATGTGTGCATATTTAAAAAAAGAAAATCTGATCACTCCATTTCTCTCTGCTCACTTCTCACAAGAACAGATGCTATAAATATTCCTGCAAAGTGAATTTAGGACTCAAGTACCTTAAATATTTGTCAAAAGCAAACTTATAATGATGAAATGGTTTTAGATAAAATCCTTTTATTGCATAGATGACAACAAAGAATTTCTGCAGTTAATCATTATAGATTAAATACTGTTGTCAAAATGTTAAACATTTACAAAGCACTGGCTGTTGGCTTTTCATATGCAAGAACAAATTTGGAAATCACTGTAATGAAGAAAATAATTACAGAATTATAGAGTATTGTTCTAAATAGTAATGTTTCAAGTAGGACCATGTGTTCATTCTGATCTGCCCATCAGGACCTGAAGGAGATCAGTTGGTCCCAAGCACTAAAAGCTTTATCATAGATGAGCATGGTTACAAAGCTATATGCATCATTTATAAAATAAAAAAAAAACAACTTTATGCTGCACTGGAAATTTACATTAATATGCTTTTACAGTAATTTAATTAAATACTCATTACTAAGTAGCACGTCTTAATAGTGTGACTTGTACAAAATTGAATTTGGAACTATTCAGAAATAGCTGCAGAATAAAAGTATTTCTTCACAAAATCCTGCTAAATCAGCATACTCATATGGAAATGTCTACTATCCATATCTGATACTATCCATTATCTGATCCCAAAGGATAAGCTTAGAGAAATTGTTATTAAGTTTTGAACCCAATGCTATTATAAATATTTAGCATCGGGGGAATACTCTGAACTCTACTCTTTATTTTGCTTTGGAGACATTACCTAAAGGAATTGTTGCATTTTTTAATGTATCAAATAATGAACTACTGACACATTTCTCAGTTTCTCTTAAGCAGTATGTTCTATTAAAACAAATAATACATTTTTTCCTCCATCAATTCACATTGGCCATAATTTGCACGTGGGTTGTCATGTTCTGCATCACAATTGTTTCTATTTCTATATTGCAAACCAATAGGAAATGATGAAATTTATTTACTGAATTGTTAAACTGTGGTTTACATGAGAAAGTAACTTACCTTGCAAACCTCCACTACCAACAAACTGTTTGTTTTGAAGTCCTGGCATGTATAAAATTATCTGTTACAGAATTACAGGGTTTGAGCAATAAACTGCTATACCAGGTAAATTTATATAGCTCTTTGACTTGCTAAGAAACAACACTTAATATTGAAAGAGGCTAAGTAAATAGCACCTTAAAAAAAATAATTCTTCAACAGTTATTGTAATAAATGTGCTGGAGATTTTAATTTCAGCTGCAGTTGACAACAGTGACAAGATTTTCCTGACCATAGAAAAACTGGTTTTATTTCTCTCCAATTCTTTGACCTAATGGCTTCATAGGCAAGAATTGGCTAGACAGTGGTCACTGCAGGGAAGAGAGACCAAAATTTTCAAGGTTGCCTACCTTACATAGGACAACAGTATTAATTTCTAGTCAACAGAATAAAAAGCTGCATTTTCCAGTGAACTGCTCCCCTGTGTACCTCTCCAGGAGAATCTGACAATTTAAGCTATTCCACAGCCTTGGCTTTCTCTTTGGTATCCAGGAAATTGCTACCAACTTCTAGTTTCAAAATGTTTCCCATACTATAGGCTGAGCAGCCAGAAATGTCAACCTGACTTACACACAAGTGTGTTTTTCTTTTAGGAAATTTAAACACCTAACTTTAAAAAAAAAAAAGGTAGCATCAAACCACTTGCTTTGCCCAGCAAATAAACTAAGTATGCTCATTAAAAATAGCACAGAGGTATCCTTTGGGTTGCTTTTCTCCATCATAGCATGGCCACTTTAAACTGGTGAGACAGATTTTGTATTTGGTGTCAGCCACTCCCAGGGCTTTGCAGTTAGGTGTGTGGAGGATGAACAGCAGGCACTAATACGAGTATCATGACTCTTTTCAGGCAGTAGGTGAAACCTTGAAGAAAAAGTGGCTCTGTCTTCAAAAAAGTGACCTGACCTTTGCTTTGGTGGGTTTTTACTCTGCAAGAAATAAAAAAGCACTGCATGCTTTCCAATGCATCCTTCCTAGCTGATAAACGATTTTGTTCTAGCACTCAGCACAAAAGGACTACATTTTATAAAGACCAATAGCATGCTATTAGTGCTAGCTAATGATAGCTCATGTGTCATACTGGAAACAAGCTTCATAGACCTGGAATATGTCATATGAATCATGAACAAACATGTAATTGGCCCAGAACCTTTGATATGCTTACCAATTAAACATAATTCTCATTGAGTTTAATATATTTAATTTTACAATGACTTTGCAGTTCTTTGGATATCAAAGGCATCACAAATCCAGCATGCTTATCATTTATGACACTTCTGCTCTGAGAATTTCTTGCAGCATGCAAAGAACTCTCTGTAGGGTATCTGTGATGTGTTGCACAAGCAAGCTAATCTAATATTGACCTGACCAGTAATAAAACCCGTTTAGAACCTGCAATAGTACGTAATGGTTTTACCTGCAATTGATGAAATGTTCCTGAAACAATCTGTAGTTCCATATAAGCAATAGTGGGGGTTTACTTGGCAAAGAAAACTCTGCTAGTGAAGATAATTCTTGTATATGATGTCTTAGAAAAGAACCCCTTCTGTTAATAGACTTTTAAGGATTTAAATATATTTAAGTCCAGTGTGAAATACTTCTTTTATGGAGCCAGATCCTGCAGTCTTTGCACAGCTAAAACTTCCATGAAAATCAACGGGAGCTTTTAAAGTATAATAATAAGGACCTGCCCAGGGTCACTGGCACAGCTCTGCTGTGATGCTTTATGTGTAAGCTCCAACCTTCTCTGTCACTTGCAAGAGGCAGAGATAAAAATAAGACAAAAGATCAAGATACAGAAACCCATGCGAATTCAAGATGATAAAGACCCTCATTAAATGAAAAGAATGGCATCAAACAGCATGGCACATAATATTGGTGCATTTTTGTTTGGCTAATTTATATTAAATAATGTTGAAATATCTTAACCTTGTCCAGAATATTTACAACGTATTAAGAGAAGTTTAAGAAAAGAGAAGTTTAAAGAAATAATCCTTACAGTAATTTCTACGACAATGATCATTTTAGGGAGAGCTGTAGCAATGCCTACGATGGCAGAATTTGGCTCCGTATGTTCTGTTAGCAGAAACCCAGACTGTTTATATGATGTAAATTGCTTTTTAAAATGTTACTAGAACTATAAACTCTGTGGGTCCAGATTATACATTCAAATTTCAGGGAGAGTTTGCCTCAGTGAACAACAAGGAACTGTGCTTTATTTGAAAACTCCGCTTGATGCTATTTTTAAGAAAAAACATTAAAAACCCACAAAGAGGTATTTTGGGTATAAACTTGGATAACTAAAATTAAATCAACGGGCTGATCCTCCAGTCCCTACTTCTCTGGGGATCCTATCCTGCAGAAGGTTGGCACAGGGGAACTTCCAGCAGGCCTTGGCCCAGCAGGAAAGTGCCGGATTCCTGTTGACTTCATTGGGGCAGCTCTAACGAGCCACCAGACCACGGCTAGACCCCAACTGCCTCCTTAACCATTGGGTTGACGGACCATTTGTTATATTATTATTACTATTATTATTACTACTACTATTTTTAAACAGTGTGTGTGTGTTCTGCTTCCAACCGAGCTTCGCTTCCAGGCGCAGGCGCGGCCGGCGTCGCGCCGGGCTGGGTCGCAGCGCGTGCGCGGGAGGCGGTCGGAGCCCGCTGCTGACTTGGCGCCATTGTTGGTTTCGCTGTTGTAGGGCAAAGGCGCTAGGGCGGCCGATAAGGCTGTGGCCATGGTGATGAAGGAGATTCCGAGGGAGGAGTCTGCAGAAGAAAAGCCCCTCCTCACTGTGGCATCCCAGGTGGGCGGAGCGCGGGGCTCTGAGGGGGCCGCGGGCGCTGCGCGAGTCCCCAGCCCCACTGGGTGACCCATTCCGCGCCAGTGGCATCCCGCTGCTTCACTGAGGGGGGAAAATAGCCTGGGGTAAATATTGGGGGTTTAGATGTTTTGACATGAAAATTTAAACAAAAATGCATTTTCTCCCCCAGTTCAGTTACCAGAAAGTTGTTTAAAGATAGTTTAAAATCTCGGTTCTAATTCATGCTATCAATTGTCATGCCATAAATACTCATTTGCAATTCATATATAAAATATTCCCATTTGGCATATGTAAAATAAGAAACAACCAATTCACAGTAGTGTCATTTCCAATATCTCAGATCCCATTCCTAAGCTCTCACTGGCGTTCTGCTCCTGGTCTGGATCAGAATATGTGACTTTGCACATCTCATTGCTTCCATTTCTACACCCTCAGTCAAAGGAAGGATGTATGTCCCCACACGAAACCTTACACATACCTTGGAGTAGCCACCAAGCATTTGGTGGTTCCATTAGTTTCTTAAGGACAGTGACTGAACACTATTGTAAGCCACAGCACTCTTGTTATGAGAGTGGATTTTATTCCCTCATGTTGCTCACGTACATGAATTTGTTCCCCAGGCAAGTGCATTTAGTTTACTGATGCTATTTACTGCACACAAATACTTCCAGCTCATCGGGAATGGAAATTGCTGGAAGCTGTTTTTATGTGAGAGCCTTAAACAAAATCCACAGTCCTGTTTTATTCCTCTCATGATTTAGGATAACAGCTACTGTACTTTAGAAAGTTCTAAGATGCACACACACCAGCACGTACTTCTCTAGCAGAGCGTCGCAGATGTGCTGCACTAATACACATTCTAGAAATACCATCTACTAATTTGGAAACCAGGTCTGGCACCTCCTCCTCAGCCCCTGTTGAACACCAAGTTTTGTTCATGGTTATCTCCAATGTCTATGAAGAAATTGCACAGAGGGAAAAGGTGCTCTGTTTAAGGCATCATTTCTAATTTTCCATTAAGTGATTGACAAACAATTAGAAACCGACATAAAATGCCGCCCCCTCTAAACCTTCACTGCACCCCAAAAAAGATTGACATGCAAAACTTCCATTGGCTTCAACAGGGCCAGGAGTTCAGCCTGGGTTCATTAAATGTTTAACACACCATTTGTAGTGGCTGTCTGTCAGTCTCCTCAGCAATAGTCCATGATAAATTTATGAGTAAATGCTTGTGTCTGTTAGTCAGTGTAATTTCTTCCACTAAACACAAATACCTACTTCCCTGCTATGCACCAAAGGGGTGCAGAAGCCAAAAGGAAGCAGAATCGAGTGAAAAAGTGAGTATTTTCCATAGCCATCTCTGCATCATGTATGTGTGATGTGCAGCTGCACCACCCCGTTGCATACGTCATTTGTCCCCTAACTGTCTGGCTGAGGTGCTGGTTTGAGATGCTGTCACTGCAGTGTGTCCGTGTGAGCCCCTCATCCCCAGCATCCCTGCAGGAGAACGCGCTGCTGTGTCAACCATCCCCATCCCAGTGTCTGTCTCTGCTCTTTACATGATGGAACAGATGGATGTGGTTGCTGCTCACGGGGTGGAACAGGTTCCAAACTGGCTGCAAACTTCCCAAGCCAGATGGGTCAGGAGAATAAAGCCTGGTCTTTCCAGAGTTCTCACTGCTGCCAAACCCAGTGAGGGCAGGTCCACATCTTAGGGAGCAATTCAATGCATTAAGAGTCTGTGCTGCTCCAACCTTACAGCTACCTCAGAAAAAAACATGCAACTGAAATACGAGGGTCGAGCCCAGACAGAGGAGCTCTGGCTTTTTTAAGAGGAAAAAAAATGAAATCCCCCATCAAAATCCTTGATGAATGGAGGATTAATCATGTCTGACTGTGGAGACAGACTCCACAGGAAGCATAATTGGAATCTGATACACAGAGTCTCTAAATCTGCTTTTTGATAGTGATAATGTACATAGCCCCCTGAATTTTTAATTTAAAATATGTCTCTTTCCTCTTTTCCTCTGGAAAATGGTAAAAACATATCCAGCACAGAATAAGACAGATAAATAGTCCCATTTTATTGTAATGCTCCAAGCAAAGCCCAGATTTTAAAACATGACACCTATTTTTTGCATAAGTACTGTGAATTAAATTTAAATTATGTTTCCAATTCACAGATTATTTTATACCATCAGATATAGTTTTTTATCATCCAAACTGGAGGCAAATCTTCAAATAAGGTGAACCAAATAAAACCTGCAGACTCCTGTGGGTCTGTGGCAGTATATGGCAACTGGGAATCTCAATCACCATTCCAGCAGTAATGAGTGCACTACTGTAGGCAGAGGAGTATTCCTGGTAGTTGAATGGAACTTTCAGTATCTATTTTTTGTAATCCTGTCTTCCTGTCTCAATTACCTTCCATAAAAGTCACTTTCTTCACACTTACTGGTGTGAAAAAGGATTCAGTAGTTGCCAAATTTAATTCTTTAAGCATCAAGAGGGTGATCTTTCACTTCTAATAGGATTTTGTAGAATATAACTCTATCCATGTTGCTGTCTCCTGTTATCTTTTAAAAGATAATTCATAAGAGACTGGGACAAATGAAAAACAGGTATTTTTTTTCATATGAATAGAACCTAGAAAATGTGTAAGAAAGCTTGCTGAAGGTTCAAAGATATTAAGCTATAAACCAATTACTTCTACCTGAAGCAGAGAAATAAATGAGAAAAATCATGCATAAATTTGGTTTTAATTGCAAAATAAAATTTTTGTTGAACCTCTTCACAGCTTCTTTGTGTTTGTCAGGAGAAAAACTCTTGCTTCAGAATTACTTTCTAATGAGAAATTTAAACCTAAATATGCCCTGAAGTCAAAGTTTAATTGTGCAGTCAGCTATGAAATTCCCTATTTACTACAGGTCAGTGAATTTCAAAGGATCTGATTCAATCACATACTTCGACCCAGACTTACACTTTAAAATATGATTAACTGCTTTATTGAGCAGTAAAAAAGTTCATGCTTAAATGCTTTGCCAGCAAAAACAAAAGAAATTTCACAGTGTCACAGGAGTTATTTTGTCCCAGATCCATCACACTGAATTTAGGTTCCTTATTAGGGTACACAGGTTGGGAAGCTACTCATGGTAGGATTCCTATAAAGCCAACAGAAAGAAAGAAGACCATGTCCATGTCCATGAAAGTCCTGTGGCCAATGTACTCTGGGATTATATGGAACAGAAATGGGAGTCCATGAAGACTTCACCAGTAGGAAAAAGAAAAGCAAAGTATATCTTGAAAGCTGTTCCCCACTTCTGCTTTTAACTGGAAAATACAGGAGCACCCTACTTAGAGTTTATGGGACCCACACAGACATTGCTCAGAGCACAGTTTTGATCTCGAGCACTTATAATTTAAAAAGTTAACCCACAAATCACTTAGGGTTTAGAATTTGAATTGGAAAGAAGAAAGTTAAAAAGCTGGAATTACGTTATAAGAAACATGCTGAAATTCATCCTCCCCTGTGAAAAATGCAGGCTACAGCACATGTCAGAAAAAAAGGATGTGTTTCATGACTACCCCCCAATTAACTCCACCAGATGCTTAAGGCTTTTTTTATGGTCTATAAGGTATTAGTTAGTATTCAGAGTAGGAACTACTATTTTTTTTAAGGGAATTTCATTTGCATGCCAATACTTAGTTGATCTAAGCACATTTATATTTGCTTAAGGGATTGCGAATAAAATACTCAAACATTTCCACTGCCTAAATTCCACTGGTTCTGGTGTTTTGGTTTTCATTTGCTTTTTTATATGTTTGTTTGTGTGTATGTATGTATGTATGTGTTTATTTACTTATTTTGGTGGTGGTGGTGGTCTGTTTTTGCTTAGGTTTAGTTTTCTTTCCTTGCTTGCTTTGTTGGGCTTTTTTAGTATTTGTTTTGTTCTGGGGCTTTTTTGTGGGTTTTGGTGGGTTGTTTGAGATTTTTTAAATCTCTAACAGGAGATTTTTAAATGCTTCCATTCAATTTTATAAAGGAAACAGATTAAAGATAGCTAATATGCAGCTCCCAATGTTGTTAGTAGATTTTCTGATGTGTGTATCAAGGGCTCACTACATGAATTTGATTGCATAATCACAGTTTTCCATATAACCTTAGCAGTCCCATTTGAATCAATCATGTTCATTCTAAGCTTCTTAGAATTAGGCTTGCACTGACTTCCAGCCCACTCCATAAATGTTTTCTCAGTAAGATTATAACAGAATGGTGGGATGTTCCAGTGGATGTAATTAGCTTCTCTCCTCTTTTACACCAACCTAAACCAGAATTCAATCCATTTTATCTAAATGAAATACATTCAGGTAAAAAAGGCAAAAATCATGCCAGTTTTAATTATTGTCATTATCAAAGTCTGGAGTGTAAGAATTCATTGTACATTCCAATCTGCCTTCTGAGAACAGTGGCAATTTCCTCACTGATCTTAGGATAACTACGCTTGAGATCCTATTTTTTGGATTCTTTTTAAAGGATTAATGATAAATTCTTTAGCAGTATGTTCTATTCATCTCAAATCTGATTTATTATAAAAGCTTTGAGTAGTTTATCAGGGGACAGTCGTACTGTCCTAAGTCCTACTGATAACTCTTTTTCATCTATTATTAGGACAGGGTAAATACTTGAAGAGCAAAAAAAAAAGAAATAAAAAAGGAATAAATGCATGCTTAGCAGTACAAATACTAATTGGTTCTTTACCTCTAAGTTAAATATTGCTTAACATTTATTGCTTTTAGGTCTGTATGCATAATTTCAGCAGAAATATTCTCATGAGTACAATAAAAATTGCCTTGACAATATGCTTAAAAGTCATAAATTGGCTGCTTTCCTACAGTTATGTAGATCTCTCTGTCACATAAATTAAATACATTTTTCACAAAATTACAATTTTAATTTGAAATTACCTTGGGAGTTGATGGTATATTTTTTTAATAAAGTAAAAAAATTAACCATATTCTTTCAAACATTATAAAGTTCCTTACTATTCCTTAAGGACAGAAAAATTGGACAAACTTTTTTTGTGAATAATATAATACATAAGTTTAGCTCTAGTTTTTATATTAAGTAATAGGAGTTACTTTTGAAATCTTCTTGGCTCTTCATTCATGAATACTCCAAGGATGAATATGCTGTCCTGGTAAAGAGTTGCAAACCATGTGCTACAGTTCTAGATTCACTGAACCTGCTGTTTATTCAGTGAAATGTTCTACTGAATTACAATTCACAAACAGCTTATGAGTTTCAAGCTCTCCAATCTGCTGAAAACATCCCAGAGCAACCAGACACGCCTCGACAGGGAAAGGCCATATAACAAGAACTTAGGATTTGGTTCCTATGACCAGACACAGTAACACATTCAAAACCACAGCCTAACTCTAGATATGCTGCAGAACTTTGTTTGAGAGAAAAAATCCACAGAGAGGACAAGAAAAAATCCATGTGGTTTTCAAGCAATTACAGCCCATATGCAAAAATACAGCAGGGATCTCAAATAACCTATGGCGATGACAAAATGTTGTCTTTGATCACTGCCGTAGATCTTCAGCCTAGGTAATGATATGGGGCAGGGGAGAGGCTAAAACAGAAATCACCAGGTAACACCACAAAGAAAACTCATGGCCAAATGATAAATAAAATCTTCTAACACCCAGGAAGGAGAGGCACTCCAATTTTGATAACAGATTCCTTTAACTTAAAGAAGTGCGTGGAGCATGCAGGCACGAATGCAACCAGCAGATTTGCAATAAATCACATTTCTGTGGGTAAAGGCCAAACTGTCAGTCACAGTTAAAATACGATGAGAGTGACTTTCCTCCTCTTCCCCCATGGCTCTGATCCAGCAGGACAGTTAAGCACGTGCTTAACCCTGGGTTTTGCAGAGCACGTTTAAGTGCTCAGCTGGAGCCAGGCCAAGATGCAGGAGCCAGACTCAAGGCCCATGTTAAAGCTCCTTTCACCAGACCAGGCTGAGCAGAGGGAAGGAGATATTGAGCTGTGAGAAGTTTAGTTTTACCTTGCAACCATACACCTTAACTTGTACAGGTGAGCACGTAGAAGCACAGGCAGGGTGTTGGTGTGACACAGAGATCACAAGAGTTGTCACCCAGCAGTGCAACTGCTCTTTATGGAGATGCACCATGAGCAAAGGTTTTAAACAACACAGCTGGAACATGAATTCAAATATCCAATGCAGTGTCTACAGCAATCCTCCCACAGCTTCTCTGACTTCACACAGACCCTGACAGCTGGGGTGACTTAGCTTGTGTGGTTTCAGGTAAGAAATTGTCACCTCTGATCCACAGGCTACACCAAACACTTCCTACCACCCAGCAACAGAGCACTGGTTATCCCCTGGTGAGCAGGGCTGCTCTGCAGAGAGGCAGCAACACCAGAGTGCTCTTTGCAAGAGGCTGCAATGAACTCATCTCAGGTTTAGAGCTTCCCACAATTCACATCAGGTGGCAGTTGGTTACACCATGTGCCATGTGAATCGATTCTCTCTTCTGGTGAAAACCAGATGTTTGGCTCTCATGTCAGCTTCATTGGGACATACATTCATAGTAGAGTGACAGAGAAAAATTAATGTATCACTCTGGCACAAGGATGGGGCAAAAAGCCAAGAAGTAATCAAACTTACTACACAAGAGTAAATAAAGTGTATGAAGCAGTAATTTTGATTGTGAAGTCTTTATAAACATACTAGAAAAGTGAGAAAAGAAGAAAAACAATACTCGTGCAATTTAACTTTTATCACGAGACTACTGAGTTTGTCAGGAGTTCCCTCTCCAAACAGCCCTCTGCAACCAGGAAAGGAGGTCTTCCAGTTCTTATCCTGCCAAGATAATGATCCACAGGCATGACTGTCAGGCCAGAACTTCCAGTTATGCTCTAGAAAACAATAACCTGCATTCTTAGTTGGGGTTCCAGGTAGCAGACAACAATTGATTTGTTTTCTCTTATGCCAGTGAGTGCCACCAAAGGTCATGAGGTGCCAGGTGTGTGCAGAAAACCTGTCTGTCAGGAAACCATTGCTGTGTATTGTAAAAATAATTAGTGATTGAAATTAGCTGGTGTCTTTGCCTAAGCATCACTTACAAGCTGCTGGAATTGATCTGACTCTTTTACCTGTTTTTCTAGTGTCACCCAAAGAGCAGACAAGTTTCTCAGAGCAAAGTCCAAATGTAATATTCTTCCAGGAGAAGATCTGAGTTAAATGTTTCCTGCCTTCTCCCATGCTCATGACCACGTATTCATTTCCACTCTCTGAGCCTTCAGGAGCAGCTCACTGATGCAGCCCTACCACCCTCTCACACACTGAGTGGCCAGCACAGGAAAAAGTCTCAGTGCCCAGGAGCAGCTTTGATGCTGAACTGTACAGGGGATTACCCAGTGGTAGTTTGGGGTTTCCTAAATTAGTGCCATGAGTAATTCAATCAGGCTCAGGCAACAAAATGGATCCAATCCAAAATTCAATCCAATTCACTTCAGTAGTGAATTACGTCTAAATTTTAGATGCCTTTTGAGCCAGTCCTTCTAAAATAAATCCCATATATAGCCAGGGGGAAAGCTAGGTGCCTTTGAGAGCCTCCTGAGGGACAGCCTAAATTGGGCAGGCACGATCTCCCTCTGGAGTAGCTTTTCTAGGCATTTATCTCTCCCTATTGAACATGGAGGGAATTTAGGCACTTAATTTAAGAGAACTAGTTCACTCTGTGCTCAAAGCATAGGTGCTAATTAGCTGCCCATGCCTGACTGGAAACCCTCCCAATTTAGAGTCTAAATAATTTATCTTAAAGACTAGCATTATGTTATGCCCTAGTAAAATTTTTAAAAAGAAACAAACCAGCATGCTTTGTGCATTGCAAACAGATCAAGATCAGGAATGGAGTAAGAGAGGATATAAAATGGGATGGAAGGACCATACCTTAGTTGCTGCTAAATGATCCTTGCTTTGCATATTTTGAAGGAGTGGGGCTGATATCAGACACTTTTGACTCTCCCAGTATCTCTCCCAAAGCACCCAAAAGCCCCACTTACATGCTTTTTGGAATGAAAAATGACAGTAGCAGTACTGGGGTGAGAAAACCATCTTTATCTGCTGTGCTGTTCCCAGAAGACTCTTTCGAATTTAGGAGTATCTTATACTATAGATGAGTGTCTTCAGATGTGTTGGTAGTAGGAAATATCAGCCTCCACAGATTTCACATATCCCTCAATTAAAGGAGTGCGTGGGCTTCTTCTTTAATTAAAGTGAATCTTGCAGAGAGAATTTATGTTCCTAGAGACATTATGAGAATTTATGGCACCCACTGGGTAAATTAGTAGTGAGATACCCCCATTTTCCCAGGCTGAGTCTGCACCACTTGGCGTGTGTACAGATATCGGGCTCATAAATCCGGTGCGGGATCGGCCGCCTGGCTCCTGCCCCCACTGCTGCTTCTCCAGCACCCAGGGATGCTGGCTGACTTTTCTGATTTCCCTTTCCTTCCCTCATCTGCAACACACAGATAATACTCCTCAGCTCTGCGGTGGTGCCAGGCTTGATTCATGAATGTTTTAAGGCATTCTGTGATTTTCAACCTGAAAGGTGCTTGAGAACCATAAATTATTGGTTTAATATAGATCATAGTTTTCATCTCATAAATCTTTTATGTGCCACTCCGAATTCATGCCTGATATAACTCTAACAACTTGTGCAGTATTTAGTGAGTGATAAATTTGGTAGAGTATATGAGGCAGCAAAATGAAATTCCAAGTGTGAGACCAAGGGCTTAACAAGTGGCATTTCTTACAGAGTAATGTCAGAAACCTACCCCACTGCCACTTCTCTACAGAAAAAATATCATCTCATGGCACTCTAACTTGTTAAGTCTTAATTCATCATTAAATGCCTGCTTCACATCAAAATAGTGTTTTTCTAATATTTTCTATTGCTATACATACGTAGTTTGTGTTTATTGAGAATTAGTAGACATGGTCATGTTTTTGCAATCTGTTTTGACAAAAATATTTGAGTTGAAAGCAAATTATTTTCCACAGGAACAAACCTTTCAATAAGATGTTCCTGCAATTTCTAGTCCTTAGCCATGGGACCACAGGACACAGGACTAGGAGGGATCCTCTGGGTCACAGTCACGTCATAAAAAGCAATGTAGAAGGCTTGGCAAAATCCATTTTAAATAGGTGGGCAGTTTTTCCCCCTACAGTAAGAAAAAAATACTGTTCATGCAGTTCACTGCTGTGATAGTTTGGTTCTTTTAATTCCCAGACCAGATGTTCTCATGCCCATTTTAGAGCTCTGTTATTGGGCCAACATTTCTCTATAGCTGAAATTACTTTGCTCCTCCTGTTGTCATCTGATCACTCTCCCTTTATGTGTACATGAAGAATAACTAAGGTCCAACTCTATCTTCATTTTGTTAGCCTAAGCTAACCAAGCCTGAGTCAAACTCTTTTAGTCTTCCTTTAAAATGTAATAAATCTAATGAACACAATAAAGAAAATTCTAAGGATGTGATAACCATCTTTGAGAAAAGAAAAAAAATTTTCAGACCTCATACTTCAGTTAGACCTTGGTAAAATTCAGATCTTTATTAAGTCTTCTCTCCTTCCCCTCCATGACTCTGATTCTTAACACTGCTTCTGGTCTTCCCAGAGTTTATCCTCTGACCTCTGCAGCAGGTTTGGGCAATAAACTGCCCTTCTAGTTGGTCTTCAGATTTTCTATTCTTCACTGTCTGCAATGAGTGATCTTGGGTACTTTGGTTCTCATCATCTTTCCTCATTTCATCCTTCCCCCATTCTTTCTATTAAAGAAAATTTCCATGGAATGTAATGGGAAACTTGATAAGCATCTGAATCTTATGTAATAATGTACCCTATTGATAGTCTTACAGATACAGAAACAGAGTATTTCCATGAAGTTTTTATATTTACACTGGTTCCTCTTCTTCTTTACACTGGAACCTCTTCTTTCTTCCCTCCTGTCCCTCTCCAAACGGTCTAGAACTTTCCTTTATGCTGTGTAAATGCAAAAGGAAAAATACATACAAAATATGTACTCCTGCTGATATCAGGGGAAAATTTTAAAATACTAAAAGTAGTTTGGAAAAGACTCAACTCTTGACTTAAGGCATCCACATTCAGTTTTTCAAAATAGTCATGAGTAAGGACTGTCACCAAATCATAGAAAGAAAAATTAGGTCTGCTTAAGTCCTAAATATCATCATTAGGTAAATTTGTAGACCTGAAGATAATGGAAATCAAAGGTGTGCAGTTGATATAAATGCAATTTCCACTCAAGTGTTGATATTTACCAAATTGAGCAGGTGCCTTCTGTGCATTGAATGAGACAGCAGCCTGGAGAGGCAATCCAGAGTTAAACCCCCCATGATTAATTCCCTGGTGAGGGGCATCTGCAGTCTGGGTTTAGCACATGCACATTTGGAGTTTGGGACGGCATCACTGCCAGATTTCTAAATTCAGATCCCACATTTGCACGTTGTGCTGCACTCAGCTGGGCAGGCAATCACTCATCTGCCTTCCATGGTGCTCATGGAAACTGGTGTTTCAGTGCCAAACTGAGCTCCTGGGCAGATGCATTTGTGCACACACACAGCAAGTCAGTGTTAGGTATCAGCTTAAATGTTTGATCCATCAAAATTGTGGGCTTGTTATTTCAGCAGCTCCAGTGTTTTGCTGCAGCTTTGCAATGCAGAAATCAAGCACTGAACAGCAGTGAATCTAATCTGGATTGCTGTAATAACTTTAGAGATAATCCTGCTGCTGGAGTAGCTCAGGGCCAGTATTTAACAAATACGAGGGTGAGTAAATACCCTGTTTGGCCAGTTTTAGTCCATGTTAGCATCCTAAATTTAAAAATTCAAACATATCTGAGAGCAAACCCTGAAAATTCAACAATGGAACAAGAGTCAGAACACAAGGTTGAGAAGAAGATGGAGAGGATAAAATAAAGCTGAAAGAGCTCCAGACAGAAGCAGCAGTGGGAACACATTTTTTCAGATAAAGAAATTAAGATACTAAGATAAAGTAAGTGCAGGGCACACCATCAGACATCCCTCCAGCTCTGCTTAGGTCTTAATCCTCTAATCAGAGATAGATGGCAAAGAGGAGACTTTTATTTCTGAGATTTGTACAGTTTTATCTTTTTAATTTGTAATACATTTGTACAGTTTTATCTTTTAATTTTGTAATACATTAAATAGCCCATAATACAGAGATTCCTGTCAGGTAGTAGAACACCAGTACATTCATCCAATTAAAAATGGAAAACTGCTCTTAAATAAAAAAGTAGTTTGTGAGTCTTCCCACAGTCAGAACTCATGCAGGAAGTCCATACACTCACCAGGCTCCATCACTGTCATTCACACGTTGTATGGCAGAGAAGTGTTTCCTGTCTCAGCAGGTTTTTATTTAGTGGGCTAATGCTTATTTGAAAGATGAAATGCTGCTGTGGAAGTTCTGTGGGGAAGCATGTTACTTGTGGGGAAAAAAAAAGGCCACTTCCAAAAAAAACAAACAAACAAAAAAGGCCCTGCTTAGCCTCCTGGTGATGGGGAAGGGCAACTTCAGCATGGATTTGAAGGGAGCTGCCTCAGGCCCAGTAACTTCAGCCCTATAAGCAATAGAATGCAATAACCACTAAGGAAAAATCATCTCACCGCTTTATTTTTTTGTGTGATTTGTTAAACTGGAATATAATTTTGCCCCAAAAGAGTAACTAAACCTTTTTTTTTTTATTTTAATCCCAGTGCTATTAGTGCATCGTCTAATTGCAATATCTTACTCTCACAATTAAAAATAAAGCAGATGATATTGTGAGAATATGCTTTATTTCTGTAAATCCTGCATCCCAAGAACACTCTGTGACCTGGGGTTCTTTGTTGCTAGCTGGTGAATGAGCAACAGGAGAGCAGACCCCTCCTGAGCCCCTCCATTGATGATTTTCTCTGTGAAACTAAGCCAGAAGCTGTTGCAAGGCCTGTAACATCGAATACTGCAGGTAAACAACATTCTTTACTATCCCCTGCTAGAGAAAAATAGTTTCAGTTTTAGCTTAATTACGGCACATTTTTGTCAAGTGATTTCTTGGTTTGTTACTGTGTGCACAAAATCACAAGCTGGCGTAAATTATAATTGCCTGAGCTGTTAGAGGAAAAACTTTGTTCATTCCATTTTAGGGGAAATCTGATGTGATTCAAATCACACCAATTCTAGCAATCTTTGGGGCTGAAATTAATGCAATTTGTTTAAGTCTCACAGGATGTACATATGAGTTTGAATCAATTCTCTGTATTTAGTTTTGCAAAATTTTAACCTATGGGAAAATCCACATTTAGTCTGGTTTTAATCAAACACGTTCCTTACTCTAGAAAGGTTTTTTTTTAAATGAAATCTTGGATGAGATGTTAGAGAGAAAAAGGGGGGAGGTATCAAAATTCTTTGTCCAGGCAGAGTTCAGACACTTTATTAGTGAAGGGATCTAATATATTTCTTACCTCCTTTGTGTTGCAGTGAGGTAGTAGAGAAGGTAATGAAAACTAAGAGTGAATCCTGAAAACCTTTTGAATTATACCGAATTCTATTTGAATATATTGTCCTTTGGAAGTATTTTTAGAAATGATCCCCCTCCTGCTTGGTATCTGTGCAGAGTTAATCGATGCTGTTGAGCAGATCAGCTGAGAGACAATAATATCAGCACAGACTACTGTGCTCTCTTGCTGTCTCATAAAAGGACTTGGCTTGTTAGAAGCCATTTAATTAAAATTTATATACATGCAAGTTATTAAATGAATAATTGACAGCTGAGTGATTATCTTCACAACTAATTAATATGTGTCTAAAGCTGTATGCAAGTTCTAGTAACAAAAGCTGAAATACTGAATTAGAGAACAATTCTAAGTAATATTTTTTCTGTTTAAGAAATGTAGCTGAAGATATTACAGGGAATCATAGAACTGTTTCAGATTGTTTATGAATGGTGTTTGTTTTAAAATGTACCTGTACATTTTTCACCTGCCTTGAATATCTATCAGATTGGGGTGGGGGTGTTAATTAGATTGATTTAATAATTAAATAAAAATTATTCTATGAAGATTGATGAAATTCAGTGATTTCCAAGAATACAGATAAAGCACTGCAAGAGATAATGCAAATTGATTTGTCAAAAACACCTGCCCTGTAACATGAAGAAAAAAAAGGAGTTTTTCTACCTTTTACATGCTAAAGAATTGTGAATGTTACTCTTTAGGCAAATTTTAAACGAAGAGCTGTAATTGAACATTCCTTTCATACTGTTACAGTCCTTAATAGAAATGGCATTACACTTTATATTCAGTATTTATGGCCCAAGGGACAAACACCAGCATTAGAGACCATTAATAAATATCTTCATTCCTTTATGACCCAGGTCCCCCCCGGGAGCTGTCTGCTCCAGCTATTCCCAAAGGGATTGTGGCACACAGCACTGCCCTAAGCAGCTGTTACCAGGACTTAACAAATCATAAAATAAAACCAACTCTTATCTAAAAGCTCAGTTGAACAGGGAACTGTCACAAAAGAGGAAAACACATGAAGGCCCCAGCCATAAGACCTCACACAACTTTAACATTTTCAGAGGAAAAGCCTTTTTTGCAAATCCACTAAACTGCATTCAGTGAAGCACTTGAAATCCCCAGGCATGTTTTAATATACTGGCCATCCTCTTTAATATACTGGCCATCCAATGCACACTTACTCTAGCCAAATGCAAACACACCCATAATTTTTTTTCCCCAATTAAAACAAATCTTAAAAAGTGAGCTATTTGAATTAAAACAACATTGAATTTTAACATTTTGTCTCTAAGTATTATCAACAGGTCTGGATCTCTTGGATCTTAGTGAACCTGTCTTACAAACCCAAAACAAAGCAAAGAAATCAGAGAATCCTTCAAGAAGTGAAGGCTTAAAAGCTTCAACCCACAGAAAGAAGACAGAGAATCCTGACCTGATCAGTGTGGATTCTGAGCAGAAAGTCCAGGCTGTCAGAGTTGCAGACAAGTCTTCTCTAGATTTAGGTAAGAGTGTAGCTATTTTATCAGTGCTCCCTAGCCTGCTTAGCACAGGTTTCTCCTGGCTGCTATCACAAAATAATGAGCAATGCCAGAATTTTTGCTGCACCACATTTCAGCAGTGTAACCTTTGCTCCCCATTATAAACTGCTTGAAGCACTTTAAACCTTAAACACCATGAACACATTTTACATTTTGCCTTTGCCATTATAGCTATTAAGTTGACACTAAGTGTGCTAATAAAGTTTTGAAATTTCTTTAGGAAAAGGAATTTAGTCAGGGTGTGTAAAATGGTAGAAAAATCTGTAGGGGTGTGATGAGAAATTGTTAAAGGACACAAATGAGAGGCAGCCCATACTGATGTCCTTTTCAGAACTGCAGGTGTCAGAAATGCACATTTATATTTGTAAATGCTGCTTTATCTATGCATAGGAGAGAAAAAAATCCATTCTTGACAGGAGAGATATATTTATACAGACTGGAAAAAAAATCCCCAAAACAACTCAATATCCTGCCAACCCTGATCTATCGACAAGCTTTGGAAAAGGTGAATTTGATTTAGTTTCATCCAAACTAAATTACTTGCAGTGCAACTGAGAAATTTGCAAGGTAAATGTAATTTATACCAAGGCAGCAAATTTTCCATTCATCAGCACAGAAATTCTTTTAGAGACTTTTATTTTCAAACAGAAACTGAACATCTGATCTTTGCAAAGTGAGTCTGACATGACTGAATAATATCAGTTACCTACATAGTCATTTTTACATGTTAGTCTCTAAAAGAAGCTTCATTTTTACAATTTGTCTAAATTACATACAAATCACTGATTTTAAGTCAAGAGTTACACTGACATTCTGACCATGAATGCTAACAGGTTTAGAAAAATGTGAATTTCCAAATATTTTCACACTATATCAACTAAAAAGGTGCACAATATTTCTGCATGTTAGACCTTTATTTAAATATAGGCTTCGGTGGCATTATTTTCTCTATAACACACATTTTACAGAGGAGATAAAATTTTCAGAAGTAGTTTCTTTAAAAGGTTCATATTTTTCTATTCTTTATTTTTCAGTTGATATTCAGACACAGATAGAGAAATGGGATGATGTCAGTTTTCATGGAGACAGGAGTAGCAAGGTCCACCCTTCTGCAGAGCGAACATCATCATCATCATCCAGAGCTCCATCAAAAGAGATTTTATGGTACAACTTTTTGCTTTCCTTAAGAAATATTTCCAGCCCAGCTTTCTAAATTCACAGAAATGTTTGCTTGACAACAAATCATATTATTAAACCTGTTACTATGACATTAAATGTGTTCAAGCACATATTTTGGGCAATGTATTTTATTGTGCCAGTACACAATAAAATGCCATTTTGCCAGCAATTTTTGATGTTGTGGAAAGTAGCAGGTGCAATTACTTAATAAATGGTGGTGAGAATTCTACAGAGACATGCAGTGAAATCCTTTATTGTGGTGATTGATTTTTAGACACTGACTGAGGCACAGTCTTGTGTCTTGGTCTAGCCTCAGTTTCCCTGTCTATGAAATAGAAGAGTGAGAACACAAAGAAGGGTCCAGGCACTTTTGATAACTGCAAATTAAACAATTCAGTTGAAAGAAACAAGCTAATTAATCACTGTGTGCTTGTGAACCTGAGAGACATAGGGCAGCATGTCCTAGTGCTGAGTGTGTAAATGCATTATTTCTAGGTCCACAGAAAACAGATCACAGTCTGAGCTGGCTAATGTCAAGAGTGCCTTGGACTCTGATTCAGCATCAGAATTAGAACTTGCACCTGCAATACAGGTAAGAGGATTTGGTAGATTTATTAACAATAAGAAGGCAAGGAGGAACTTCCCACTGGCTAATCACTGACATTCTGGGAGAACTATTCAAGGGATATTTTCAGGATCATCAGGGAAAATATCTTCACACACCTCTGAAATGAATAGGTTAAGAAATTAAATATGGCAGCACCTGAAACATTCAGACTAATACTGGAGTGAACTGTGACCTTCCTGAGTAGAGGGAAGACTTCAAACTACAGTTTACAGCAGCATCTTTTCTCCCTCCCTCCAGTTCTGAAATTCAGAGTTCTAGTGGCTCCCTACCCATGTTGAATATCTACCCTTTAGGTCTCTTGGCCAGGCAGGAATCCCCAGAACTGGGAAATTGCTGAGGAAAACAGGAAGCAATCATGACACCAATGTTCATTAGCAGTTTATCTCCACAGGTGGGGGAGCAGTGTGGTCACAGGACTTTTTCCTGCTGGAAAAGGAACTCTAATACGGAGGGCTCTGGGCTAAAGGTTTGTAGATTTGCCCAATTCCACTGTTGTATTGTGTCTTGGACAGGTCTTGTTGGAAATGATTGCTGAGGGTTGCATGTACGTGTGCACATACAGGTACAAGTGTTTATATATACATTCTGATAGATCAGGTTGTTCACACACCTTCTTTGCTGCTTCTTACTTTTTAACTGGAAGACTTCAGCCATTGCCACTGGAAGGGTGAAGACAGAGGTTTCTGGTGGATTAGCTTATAGTTGAAAATAATTTTCTCACCTTCCGCAGCTATTTTTAGGCCTAGACTTCAAAAACTTTCTGTCAGATAGAAAATCTGGAAATTAATGAAAAATAATAGCCTCATTTGAAAATGGAAAAATGAGACACTACTTGCCAAATGTGTATCCTGAGATTATACACCTTTTTTTTTTTTTTTTTTCAGAAAGTAGAAATGGAACCCGGTTATTAGATCCATTTTTGGGCTTTTCTTAGGAAAAAAGTGTCCTTTGCTTCCCTGCCATCTCTACATGACAAACAGGGGTTTTTTTCCCCCTCTGGAAAGCCTCACACTAGTTGTAATGCATGATATCTTTCCTTTCTCTACAATAGATTTGTACATCTTAGTAATGGAAAATACTTATTACACAGTGCCATCCACTTGAAATGGATGGTGTGTTCTCACCTGCTTTGTCAGTCATGCTGAAGCAGTCTGACCCTCTTTTAGGAAGCTGTTCCTCCACCCAATAGATCTAAATTCCAGGACAACCACGATGTGTGTAAGCCAAACAGACGGTCACAGGATTTAAATGCTGAGGCTTTCTGTAAAAACAATTACAAATGCTGTTTATCTCTACTTTATATGGTCTATTTCCTTTTTATATTCCACTAGAATAACTGCAGAAGCAAAAATCCACATTTTTCACTCAATTTAGGTTCAGTCAGTTGAGGCTCCATAATGTTTTGTAAAATGACTGATACTTCAAAATAAAAAGCCATGAAGTTGAATAAGCCAACTTGAAAAAAAAAGCAGAGACGAAATTTCTTATCTGGAGTCTTGGTACATTTCATGTTTTGTTTTGGTTTTTCGTAACCTGCTTGTTTCAAACTTGTCGTCCATTTGAGCAACAAAATGTTAAACTGGTAATTATTAATGCAGAGAAATGACCTGAAGTGAAAATGTGTTGTTATTCTAGGTAGGTTTCTCAGAATTGTGGTTTTGTTCACTGCCTGCTTCATCCTGCTCGTACTTGGACTGTCAAAGCTGTCAGCTCCCAACACACAGGCTCATCTCTCTTGGCCAAGTTCTTAATCTGCTTGCAAAGGAAATCACGTTAGGGCTTTTATCAAAGCATATGTTTTCCATACTTTGTCCTCTGTAGGTCTTGTCTATCTCATTTAAGGGTGACATTTGTGAATGCAGCACCTTCTGCCATACCCTAAAGATTTCATCTTGCCACACTTGCTGCAGTTTTCCATCAGCAGTTTCCCAATCACCTCATTGCTCATCTTTGGCATGTCAGATGCAGCTCCTCAAAATGAAACACTAAGTAACTAGGTCATATTTTCATTAAAATTTTGCAATCTTCTTAACAAAATCCTTTGTTTACCAGCAATTGGGCCAATACAAAATCCAAAAGACAAACTTTGAACTGCAAGGGAGAAATGTGTTTGAAGGCTGTAATGGGCAGTGGTCACTGGTGGCTGTCACTGGATGTGGCTGTCTTGCTACTCAGCATTTACTCACATCATATTTTACATATTATTAACTCTTAAAATGCATTGGCCCAAAGTATCCTTGTTCTTTCTTCTGTCTGCCAGTCCGAAATGTTCCTTGTTAGGCTTTTATTGGTACTGAGATATCCTACATTGTTTGGATATTGAAGGATCATTTTTAATCTTAAAATTATAAACTGCAGAGGGAGATAATATGTTCCATTTTCCATGAATAAAGTCTGCTCATATTTTAACTCTTTAAATATTTTCCTGGGCATTTTAAATATTTCATTGTTCACAGAGTATACAAAACCCCTGACATGCTAAAAATCTGTACCTAATTCTAATATGTCAATGCTCTTAGACAAAGGTATAGTGCAAATCTTGTAAAACTTAGAAATCTCCCATTTGAGGCAACAATATTTAGAACATAAAATTAATTCCCCATTTCTCCCAAATAGCAACAGAAAGAGGAATGGCCCTGACTTTCCTTGGATGTGCCACTTACTCCTAGGAAATGAAGAATTACAAGGGACAGATTTAGCTCATTATTTGAAGACTTGATCCAAGGTGAGACTGTAGTTTAAGCCTCTCATCAGCAGTTAAGGTCCAACAGCACACAAGGAGAGTGCAAGTGCAGGAAAGTGTGAGCAAACGCATTGGAATGGAAGGTTTAGCCCCTGGACACAGGGGCTGTGGTCAGCTCCAGCACTCCAAGGCACAGAGGTGAGAGTGTCAAACCACGGTGTGCAGTGTCCAGCCCCGGACACAGCCTGACCCCCCTGGTGGGGCTCCCTTGGGGGAGGCAGCTGCACAGTCCCACCCCATCACAAGCTGGGCAGGTCCCCAGTGCTGGCACTCCACTCCCACCCCCTCTCTCCCTGGACTGGCAAAAAGCAGCAAGTTTGGGGCTTTTCTTGGGGCTTTTCATTTCTGGGGGTCACAGCCCACAGCTCTGCATTGTCTATATGCAAATGCTGCTTATGTGGCTTTTGTTAATGACCTTTTTCCCCCTCCTGCTGTTCATTTAATGGAGGAGAAAGTCTATTTCTGTGGGGACAAAGTGTATACTCTGTCATGGGGCAGAGGAGGGCCCCTCTGTGCTGCTTGTCCTCTTCCCCCTCACCTCTGTGCTGCCCCTTGAAGCTCTCTCTGCCTTCTGCAGCAGAGCTCACTCTGAGCATCCTCATGTGCAGGATTGTCCTTGACCTAAGGAATGGCAGTCGCTGGAAACAAATGGGTAAAAAGCAGAAGTAATCAAATGGTTTGCAGGAGCCAACTCATAAATAATAAAAAGGCCAGGAACATAATTAGAGGCTATCAATAGAGTCCTGTGTCAAGAAAAACAAATCTAATTCTTTGATCAGATTACAGGTCGAGTTGATAAATGTTGATGTATGATATTCTACAAGAGTTTTGAATTAATATGTCATATTCTGATTGTAAAATTGGCACCACGCAACGTGAATAAAGCAGTTGTTAAACAGAATAGAACTGGCCAACCTGAGTTCTCAGGAGCAGTAGTTATTTATTAGGTATTGTAATCACATAGGGATTGTTCTGGAATTCCAAAGACAAACAATGTTCTTCAGTTTTATTGATCTGAAAACAAACATGCAAGCCAATTCCTCAGAAAATTTCCATATGATGCAACAGTGGAATCAAAAAAATGAAAATAAGGGATATGTTGAAAGGAGCTGGTGATCAAGGCATCTGTATAAATATTTCAATACAGTCCCTTGGAAAATCACACATTTCAGAGCAAGAATGCAGGCTCTACTTACAACACTATGCTGGAAGGCAGTTTGAAACAACAGGAGTGCTCCCTGTGCAGTACTGGGGAAAGAGGAGAGCGTAGAAGCAAACAAAATTAGTGGGAGACAGGAGATCACCTGATTTCTGCATAGAGAAGCAGCAAGACAGGTGCTGGAATAAAGGGTTCACTTTGCTTATCTGTATGGCCATAAAAAATTAAGAGGGAGAATAAAAGTAACACGAAAAGGTTAAAATCTGAATGTTTCATATTGAGAATATTTAATATTGTGATGCTTCTATATCATTAAATGTCTTTGTATCACTAAAACCTGATTAAAATCATAATTTTCTTTCTACAGAGAAAATAAGGAGTATTAAAAAGTATGGAAGAAAATAAGAAGTAGTAGAGGGAAACTGAATTAAAATTAATAAGAGAAACAAGAGGGCAGTTAAACAAATTGCAAACAAAGTGATGATATTAAGGTCTCTTGATAACTTTAAATTAAACCCAAGCAGCTTTCTCAAAGACATTTATTCCAGACAACCACAGTTTATTCTCTGAAGAACGTAATTTTGGTTCCATGGGTGTTGAGTGACAAATGCCATCATGTGATACACAGGAAAACAAATGATCTGAACCAGTTATCTCTTCTGCCCTAAATTCTATTAATCAGTAAAAGAACTGTTTTATGTGTAGGCCTGGGTTTTGGTTTGTTTTCAATGACAACCTGAAATCTCTTCCTGGCGTCACCAAAGGGAAATAGTATTTTCCAAACATGGACTAGATGTAGAAGATGTGACAGCAGAAAAACAGATCCTGAGTGTAGACATTCCCTGACACTCTGAGTTTCCTGTCAGAGCAAAGTCCAGAGGCCAGCACAGGAGAACACACACAGTGCCCACCACCACCACGTGCTTCTCACAGAAATTGTGCTGTATCGTTGTTTTCCTACCTTATGTGTTTCATCCACTCAGTGTGCATTTCACTCATCCCTCTCTAACTGAGAGAGCAAAGCTTCAGGAACAAAACAGAAAACCTAGGGCTCATTTGACAAATGAATGTCATCTTTCTGGGAGAAAAGCCATGTGTGTGCAACCACAGAGAAACGTGTTCGACCATACATTACATGAGAGCTCAGAAACGTGTCAGATGTGCCATCAGCAGTGCCCATTCCAGCATTTGCAGAGACAGCCCAATGAGTCTGATGTGATCAAAATTAGTCTTTTAGCAGTGTGGTTCACAGAAGTTGAATATTACAAGTACAGTCATCAGAAATATAATCAGGGAAATTAATGCAATTGGAAGCACGGGCACACAAGTGGCTAATGAGGTTAAGCTCTTGACAAACACTAGGGAAGGGATTAGCAGTCAGAGCTTTGTTTAGCAAGATTAGGCTACTTTGTGCTCTTTCTGCCATCCTTAAATATTGTTTGGTTTTGTACAGGGCTTTTTGTAAAAAAAAAAGAAAAAAGCAGTTTTTAGAAAAAGAACAGGGAAAAAGTTGTTATGTGCTTCCAGTGGGATTGACCAATAGTATGGTACATAAGAGAGATGCTGATTGTAAAAAGGATTTGCCCTTCCAGTGGAATCCAGGGCAAACCTGGTTCTCCAATGTGATCCCAAAAGAAAACCTGAAAGAAAACCACAAAATGTGCAGGGGAAAAAAATGTTTTCTTCCTGTATCTCAGTCAGTGGAAAGCATTGCCAGTCATAATGCAGAAGGAACAAGGAAGGTAAAAGCCTTATACAAAACAGTCAGCTCTCTCCTTTTGTAGTCCAACCCTTGCATTGCCTTTTCTCAGATGTCTCTTTATCTTTCACACTTCTTGAGTGAAAAGAAAAATCTGTAAAAGATAAATTACTCTACTTCCCATGAGAAGTGGTCTCTGCTACAGTGTAAGAGAATTCAGAGGAATTCATGCAGGGAAACAAGCAGTTTTCCCCAAGAAAAAGGCCATTTGGGGCTCTAGACAATTAAGGAAGTAACTCAGAAGTGTGACAGAGAGTCTATCATCCCTTTCTGATTTATTCTTTTATTTTTTAGGCACGGTCAAGTAAGGAGCAGCGTTGGGGAACACCTCTTCTCTCCAGAAATCACTCCTTGGAGGAGGAATTTGAAAGAGCAAAGGCAGCTGTTGAGGTATTATTTAATTTACTGTTTTCATTTTCAGCTGATGTTCTACAGATTTCTTGTTTATCTTGCAGCACAGGCAGAGGACAGAGTTGGAATTGGATTATTTAAAGTAGAGAAAAGATGCAATTCATAGAGCTATTAATTTAAAATAGCAGCTTGTCTCTTTAAAAAAAAGGAAATACAAAACCCTTAGCTATAAAAAAAAAAACATTAGAGAGAACCAAGTTTTTAAGCTGTATTTTAATTGGTAGAGCAAACGGGTAAATGCCCCATAGATGTAGCTAATTCCAAACCACAAGTAAAAGAGGGAAATATTTCTCTCTAGCACTTGTGTGCCATCAGTTCTCTAAGCCCAGACACAGACCAAGTCTCCACTGTGAAACCAGAGCTCAGAATCACTAATGAACTGCTCAATCACCTGCTGTAAAGCAGAGCTGTGCACAGGCACCAGCCATGCAGCATTTTCACATTTTTACAACCAGTGACAGAATGCTAAGCACAGGAGTGCTCTTGTTTCCTGGTAAATCTATTTGGTTTGAAAAGATAGAGGTATTTAGATAGTTCTCCTGTTACACTTCTGTGCTTTTTTTTTTTCCACTAACCTCTACATTTCCAACATCTAAAACATCTCTTGAGTGTTGTCCTATAGCATTAGTCCAAACTGGTCCTGTCTAGACACAAAGTAGAACACAGGGGTTTTTTAGCAGAACTCAACAAAAAATTAGATATAAGCATTGGTCTGGAGCATCATTATCTTCTCAGGGGTTCCGTGGGCAACCCTTCAAAATCCCATTGCCAAGACAGCTCCATTCCATCAAGGACAGAATTTCAGGCTAAATTATGTAACAGCCACTGAAATGAGTTCTTAGGGTGCAGAGGATGAAGCTGTGAAACTAGTTCCTCAAAAGTGGTTATTTTTAGCATGGACTGCAGGCTCATTAGTCTCCAAACCATCTAGAACACTTTAGGGATGTTTGAGTTTAGATTTAAATTTTAGTCATGTATTTTAATACTCTTCTAACTCCAGTTATATACCATTCTAATCCCAGTGTGGACAATTGAACTATTCTAGATTAATACTGGCTGATGAGAAACAAAACTATGCCTAAATCTGATACTGGCTTCCAGCTAGAAAGACAATTTCTTGTTGAAGTAATTAATCTGATTTGTAGGGCTTTTTCCATGACATGCTATGGTAAGCTGCAGGGTTTCTACCATGGATTCTTGGGATTTTATTGCACACACAAAAAAAATCTGGTGTCAGCATACAAGGCTAAAACGGGCACAATCAGTAAATGAGCTCTTTCATAAACTAAGCACGGAAGGCATTCTTTCTTTCCAGACCAAATAAATTCTCCATAAACAACTGCTGGTGAGGCACAGGGGACGGTTTTGATGTCACACATCACACACATTTGCTCCTGGCAGGAGGGGAGGGAACTTGCTTTCAATCTGCCCCTGCTTTCGATGCTTTAGGTGCTGCCACTTGCACGGCAGGCTGAGGCTCAGGGTGGGGCGCGCTGTGCTGCAGCACGGGGAGTCTGATGCTGAACATCTCAGCACTCATGATGTCAGTACTTCTGCAGCTGCCAGAAACTTGTGTGACAGGGAGTTTCCAGACACTCAGCAGAAAGAAAAATGAGTCCAACAACAGATTACAAGACGTTATTGAATTACTTTGCAGGGTAAAGTAAGGAGGAGAATATATTGTGAAAATGAAAAAAAAAAACAACCACTCTGCAGACTAAAAGGTCATTCTGAGGCAACAGACAGGTTGTTAAAATACTTTAAAGTAGTCTCAAAAATGGCTATTAAAAAGAATCAAATTAAATGTTTCCCCAGCTGTAGCTGGCAGCCCTAAGTTATTATTTCTGCTTAAAATAGAACCTTGGGCCAGGTAGTTAAAATGTAAAGGAAAGGATTCTTTGAGACCTTATGGAGCAGTTATTTCCATTTGCATATGAAAAGAGCTGAATTTTCATCCTAGCTAAAATGAAGTGGTAAGAAAGCTGGAGTGACTGAAATAAATTGGAGCCCATCTCAGAAAGATTAGTGCTTTCTTAAGCAGAGAATGGATACAGGTCAAAAATTCATTTTTTAGGCTTTGGATATTTCTGTAATATTCTTCGATTGGGAAGGCTCCAAGTGGAAAGATTAGCCAGAAAACTGATCAAGAAAAGGAAGTAAATCTCAGGTTCTTTGTGGCCTAGATCGAAAGGAATTAATTAACAATTCAGTAAATGAAGACACCAAACTTTATCCTCCACCCAGTATTCACCTCAGAGCTTTGGGAATGGTTTTAAGATGTCAAACTTTGAGATTAATGAAGATTTGCGAGGTAATTCTTTCTTAAGAAGGTTTAAAGATGTCTATGCCATTGGGGAATCTTTTAAGAACAAAGTGGTGAGTAAAATATCTGTTTTACTAGAGAGGGTCCAGATTCCCTTGCAGTGCTTGGGTGTTTGCAGACCTCACTACCTTTTCTGTTATTCTGGAAATTGGATTTGATTTTTGCCTCAAGATTCTTTTGTCTCAATAATTTCCAAGTGCCATAAGAACTGTGTTTTCATACAACCTTTCTAATAATTAGTTCTGTTTCACCAAAATTGGTACTTCTGAATTTTTAAAAAATACAAGATGGGGATTCAGATCTATCCTGTACTTATATTCCACTAAAACAATTATTTTATCAACCACCATCCTACTGGTGATGAGTTAGAATAAATAAAAATAAAAGCAAGAACGTGCAAAAACTTCCAGCTGAGAAGTCTCAGAGATGGGAAAAAGCTGTTTTGTAATTTTCTTATTCCACATTTCTCTGATTAAACTGCAGATGCCACACTGTTTTGTGAGCTTATGCATAAGAAATTTTGAGCTGTCCTTCCCAGCATCATTTTATTTACAACACAATATCACATGAACCATCTGCTGTATAATGTACTGCTTTGAAGCATCAGAGCACATTACAGCTAAATTATGTGACAATAGGAGGAAAAAGATGGGATTAATTTGTTCTAGCCTAGGAAAACATATTCCAGGACAGTCAGCTTTGTGGTTCCCATGAGTACTGGTTGGAGTCCTTTCTGTACCTACAATATTCCTGTCTCACTATTTAGACATTTCTTTAGATGGGCCTGAAACTGGCCAAACTATATGTTAAATTAGGAACTAGGAACTTGAGTCATTCAAATGCATTTTATTTTATACTCTTTCAAAACACAGTGGGAATCTTTGCCTTGATAAACATTTTTTACCTCTAAACTTCAGTAAAATTTTCAGATTTTTTTCAGGTTTTTTTTTAAACAAAAACAGATTTTTGTTTCAAGAAGATATCAGCTAAGGAACTCTTAGCTAGTTAAGCACACAAGTTTTACTTACTGTGTCTTTCACATCAGAGTATGGTAATGCAGTAATTCAGAGAACATAGACAGAACCTTTCTTGTGCATTGGTCAATAAGGAATATTGAAAATTAATTTTTGGCAATACAGGACAGGCAAAATTCTAAAAGTTAGGACAATAGGTAAATTTATAGATACATCCCCTGCCCCCTTTCATTGGGGGGAAAATAGAAAATAAAGAGCCTGATAATATTTTGCCTCCCATTTGTTTAACTGCTTCAGCATATTTTTAAATACTAAGAGTAAAAATATCCTCTTTGACAAAATGCAGAATTTTCTGCTTTGAAGCAGTCAGATGGCACGAACATTTTTCCTGGTTGTCATTCCTCTTAACTGCTGCAGATAATCTGAGAATGTGTTAAATGTGTTCAGCTGGTCTGAAAACTTTTGGTTTGTCCAAAGTACTTCGCCAGCCTTATGGTGGCAAAAACATTGAAATGAGGTTAATTGGCACTGGTGGTAGCAAATAGAGCTAAAATTAGATCTAGGAGCCTTGATCCAAAGCCAGGTTTTCAGAAAGGCTCAATATTAATTTAACCCTCCTGCCACTGAAGTCAATGACAAAATTGCTACTAATGGCAGCTGAAACAGACTTAGGCCTTCAGCAAAGACTGTAATACCTACAATATTCAAATATGTGTAATATTTACAATTCTGTTCCTCAAGGACATTGAACATTGGTACCACAGCACTGGGTCAGTGCCTGGCCCAGGTGCTCAGCGCAGCTTTGCTGCAGCAGTTTCAGAAACCCCTGGTGCTGAATGTCCTCAGAATGCTGCAGCCTGGCCCAAGCAGGCAAACCTTTCCTTATCATTGCAAAATGACTCCTGGTCCTGAGCCCAAGCAGTGCAGGATGAGCTGGGAGAGATGACAGCCAGGCTGGTCTCCTCCTCTTTGAATGTCCCTCCTCCTTGGACTCTCTGTGGAGGGACATTCAGGGTGGCTGCTGGAGTGCAGTCATTCACTGGCTCTTTATGGAGTGTAAACAGAGTGAACTTCTGTGAGAATTACAAATATATGATTAAACAGCAGAATTTGAATTTAAGACCTAAATCCACTTATATGCTTGCTTACTATCTGCAGAAGTATGATTTGATGTTTCCATACCATTGATTCATAAAGAATTTTTGTGGGAGAAATGCAAGCAAAAATTCTAATATAAAGATCATACATATATATGTATCATTACTTCTATACATTAATCTGGCTAAATAAGGCCACTACTAATTAGTTTTCAGTAGTTTTATTAATTTTAATCTGAAGGAAAGGGAAATTTCCACTTTTTTACCTCATGCTGAATCTCAAAATTAATTGCTCTCAAATGGTTTTGTCTAAATCTCAATAGATTTATTTTTGCTGTTGTCTTTGATATGAATAAGCTGAGAAACTGTGCCCCCAGTGCTGCCAGTTTACTGAAACACTGGCCATGTCCTTGGAGGAACCGGGGAACTTTGGAAAGGCTCGTAGTGCTCTGCAAATACTCTGCCATGGATCTCCTTTTCAGAGTCCCATGACTAGTGTGTGGGGGCTGAAAAAGTAGCACCTTAATTTGGATTCTTCCCTTCTTTAATTCTATTTCTATTTCTTGGCATCATTTTCTAGTAGCCTCAGTTGTTCCCACCTTCTGGTCGTTGCTAATCTCATTCATCGTCCTAAATCTCATCCATTTTTCATAATTTCTCTTTCCATTGTGTGTGCATTTTTTCCCTCATCTTTGATCTGAATATTAATCTTACTGTATGATTTTATAATCTCTTGTAGATTCCTCTCAACAGCAGAGTATACAATGCAGAATTAAGGTTTCTCCACTATGTCAAAAAGCCCAATTTGTATTACATCCCTTATGCAAACGCCCTCTGTCTAAGCTTTGGCATTTCTCTTTCTCATAGCTGAAAATTATGCTGAATACACCAAAGTGAGCAATGCTTGCTCTCTTTCAAACTGTTTTATCTATTGCTATTCTTTTGCATATGCACTTAGTTGATTTTTCTTTTTCTTTTCTTTCTTTTCTTTGTCCAGGGACTTGCAGCATTGATTGCCTTCAAATTTTATGTAACAATTTGCTGTTAGCATCAATAAGATGCAGGGTAAGCTGCTGCAAATCCTGCTTCAAATAGGACATACGCTCCCTCTGAGATAAACAGTGTTCTGTTGACAAAATGCATTCCAATATAAGACATGAAATTTAATTATATGAAATTCCAAACAGCAGCCGTAGTGTTTCAATGCATCTGATTATTAATAGAACTAATACTGCTCAGCAAAATTGAGAGACTCAGACCACTGGTAGAAAGATATTCAAAAGGGTTTTTTTTAAAAAAAACAGCTTTATTTTAAAGTTTCATTGTTCATTTTCTCTTTTCCTCCTTTTCTTCTAGTCTGATACAGAGTTTTGGGATAAAATGCAAGCAGAATGGGAAGAAATGGCTCGCAGAAACTGGATTTCAGAGAACCAGGAAACACCAGGGCAAGTCACCATCTCAACCATTGAGAAGGTAACAACAAGGTTTTCATGGCAGTGCATCCCCCCTGTGCAACTTTGAGATGAGCCTCAGCTCTTCCAGGGAACCCAAGGAAACTTGGGAAACTCTTTGGACACAGAAGCTAATTTCGCCCCAAACAGCTCATCCTCTTTAATTACCTCTGGGTGGGGCAGATTCAGAAGACCTTGCCACAGTGAGAATATGTTCAGACTTGTACACAGCCTAAATTCAGCTGAAAGGATCACAGAGCAACTGCTGGATTTATGGGCACTTTTGAAGACAAGCACTTAAGGAAAAGCACCAAATAAAAATACCTGGGCCAGCACATTCAAACACTATTCAGGATAGAAATTAGTTCAGGATAGAAATTATTCCTCATTCCTTCCACTCCATATTTAATTTGATTTCTATTATATAGCTGATATTACCACACACCCTTTACACTGCAGTGACAAGAGACAAAGGCAAAACTTAAAGGAATACTAAAATCAACTCAGGTGCCTGGAGCACTTTTCTGGATCTGGAAGGTTATTTGAAGATTTCAGGATTTTGACAGAGCAGCCCTGAAGTTATGAGCACTGCTTGGTGTGTGTTCTGTACCATCACGTGGGATGTCCTGGGCTCAGAGGTTCAGATCTGCTCTTACTCAGGCACTGTGAGTTGTTGATGTTATCTTTCATGGAGAGCCCAGCATAAGTACCAGCAGGTATAACTTCAGAGCTAAAATAAAAATAAAGAGAGCAGCCCGGTGATGTGACTTTTTACACTTTTTGTCATTGCAATTCCACGGGGCAGCTCGTGCCATTTCCACAGAACAAAGGTTGTTTACACCCAGGTGGAAAATAGTGTCATTGCATTTTTTAGACTCGTCATTCCCTGGAACTTGTCATTCATCACGGGTCCATTGTCTCTCTTCTCCAGGGTTATTATTTCCACACTGACAATCCCTTCAAAGACTGGCCTGGTGCTTTTGAGGAAGGACTGAAAAAAATGAAAGAAGGTGACCTGCCTGTTACAATCTTATACCTGGAGGCTGCAATTCTCCAAGAGCCCAACGATGCCGAGGTATTCACTGCTGTGCCTTCTCCTGGCAGAGGAAAAGGGAACTCCCTTCAGCATGGAAGGATGGAATGATGGCTGGGCTCAAACCTCTGCCAGTCGTGACTGACTGAAACATTGGATTTGAAGGGTTATGAATTAGTGTGTGCCTTTAAATAGGATGAGAACCTAGTTTTGAAATATCGTTGTTTGAAATATTTCAAACCTTCCCTTCATATTCTGGTATTGTCAAACTATCTTGTAAGCACTGCTATCAAAAAGATGAATATTTTTTATTTAACAAGACTGTTGAAAAAATTTTTAAAGTTATAAAAATTTCTTCAATGTTGCTGTTTTCAACTAGTTTATATTTAAAGTCTGTTTTTTGTGAAATGTTAAAAATATTTATACTGTATCTAGGGCTCTTTGAATATACTGCTACATTAAATTAAACAGCATACTTCAAAAAATCAGACAATCCCAAGCTCCCTAGAAACTTCTAATACATATAATATACAACTAAATAATTCTTCTCTATTTTCTAAAAAATTGTAGCAAAATTTAAAATGTACATTAATTCAAATTTAAGAAATCAGCATGTGATTATACACTGACAGAATACCCATGCATTTATTGACTATAAATATTTATTATGCCCAAAGATATTCAGAACTGCATTGATTGGGACTGTTGGTGTGCACACTGTAGAAAAATCTGTGATTAGTGCTGGACATGTCTGCTGCCCCCTCACCCCCATGTTTATCAGTGATTTTGGTTGTAGCTCTGTTTGCAGTTGGATATATGTAACTAACTAAATTATTATTATTTTTGCAGGCCTGGCAGTTCCTGGGTATAACACAGGCAGAAAATGAAAATGAGCAGGCAGCCATCGTGGCCCTCCAAAGGTAGAGGGAGATCAGTCCTGAACCTGGGGTCTGATGAGTGCTGGGGAGTGGAGACCTGGGGATATTTAATGTCATTCTGTCCTGGAATGTGAAGCACTTAGTTAGCAGAGCAGAGCATTGGCACGGATATAGAAACTCCCAGTGACTTCAGAGGGATGACTAGTGGTTAATATTTCTGTTTTATTTAATAAGTGCAATATTTCATGGAGTAATTTAAGTACATGCACAAAAGAAAAATTACATGGCCTAATAAATACGAGTTAGGCATGATGCAAATGAAGTGCACTCATGCAGCACATTACATTCCAGCCACTTGGCATATTTTCTGTAGTCTGTCCTTTAATGAAGAGGTTTTCTTAATTGGAGTGAGCTTCCTTCAGCTGCTGAATGCTAAACTGCCAACATTTTTAGGTTGATGGAGATGTGAAGATCACAGAATTCCTGTATATTTATGTTTCCATTTGAAGCAATATTTAATTGCATCAGCACTGATAACCATGAAGTTATTTCACCTAGGGATGCTCAAACTTGTTTATATGTCCCTTATTAGCTTACCTTGGATAGAAATCCAAGGGGTTGCCTGATTTAGGAGCTTGCTCATCCCCAGTTTTCAAAAGAGCAACTGTGATGATTGTGATTTTCTTCACACGGATTATTTTGGAACAATTCAAGCATTGTGCTTGGCTGCAGAAATATCCTGATGTATCTTTTACTTTCTGCCTAGGTGCTTGGAACTGCAGCCAAACAACCTGAAAGCTCTGATGGCCCTGGCTGTGAGTTACACCAACACTGGCCATCAACAGGAAGCCTATCAAGCCCTGAGAAACTGGATAAAGCAAAATCCAAAATACAAGTATATAGTGAGAAGCAAAAAAGGGTCCCCAGCACTTACAAGGAGGATGTCTAAGACAGCAGATGAGAGGTAAATTCAGTGGGAATCCTCATTTGGGAAATACTGATATCCCTAGAACTGATGGTGCCTGCTGTGTCCCCCTGTTCTGTGTAGGTCCAGCCTGTTCCCTATGATGGAAGAAAATGTCTCCAATAGCAGGAGAGGGAAGCCAACAGAGAACATTTGATTTAATGACTGAAGGCTTTATCTTTTACACCATCCCTGGAAGTTAGAAAAACCCAAAAAACCAAAAAAGCAAAAAAAAAAAAACCCAACTAAAAATGGCTGCTTCTCCTCAACTCCCAACACTTTCCTCCATCCCTGTCTCCTGCCTTTGTATTCCCACATCCTGCACTCTCATCCTTCAGCTGCTTCCATATCCATGCTAAGCCTTTATCCAGCTCTACGTGTGTGTGTTTTTCCCACTGTTCACTGTTCCTACTGTTTTCCCATGTCCCAACCCAGCAGAATCCAGGAACAAGCCATTTTTTAGTGCAGCATGAGTTCACTGAGAATATTGAGAGGTGGCACCCACTTGTTTAAAAGCTGTTCTGGTTCTAACCAAGAGACAACACAGCCATTTGGTTTATCTTCGGACATCTTAAATAACAAAAAATTCACCATTTGGCAGCCTTTCATCATGATTTCATGAGGACAATAAACAAGTACCTCTGGACTGTGAGATGCATAATAAAGTCATTAAAGGCATAAACATGATTTAGAGAACCAAAGCACTCAGGCTATCTCACTGCTTGTCATTTTGCAGACAGGCCTTATGTTTCACCCTCATCACTTACAAGTCCTGGGTTGACAAGATAATTTCATATGAGCAAAAATAAAATATGCAGGTTCTGCTTAATTGCTAAGTGTGTTATTCTACTTTGGCTTCATCCCGCTGACATCTGGTGCTGTCACTGCAAAGGTTTTAAGAAGCTATAGTGGGCACAGAAATCTCATGTTTTGGCATCTTTCTTCAAGGGTCTTGGCTGGTCCTTTATCTCCTCCTCTTAAAAATACTACTAATTTTGCCAGTAAAGAACTGTTTTATGGCTGAGAAAATCATCCAATTTGAATAGTTTTAACAAACCCTCATGTCATTCCACTTGGGTTCACAGCTGTACTTTGACCTCATTTCATAGATGAATGTTTTTTTCAGACATGATTTTACAACAGCACCCTGAAGTAAACCTTTGCCATGGTGAAGAAGCTCATTTACAAATTTTAGGAATATAACACTTCTGATAAATCCACTACAAAGATTATAATTTCAGGCTATGCAATGAACATTGAAATATTTGTGAATAACTGTACGATGGATCTTTAAGTTATTTTTCTCCCTTGTCTAGCTCATTACTTGAAGAAGTAAAGGATTTGTACCTGGAGGCTGCTCACCAGAATGGTGATATGATAGACCCTGACCTGCAGACAGGACTTGGGGTTCTTTTCCACCTGAATGGAGAATTTAACAGAGCAATAGATGCATTTAGTGCTGCTTTAACTGTTCGACCAGAGGTACATTTTTAACTTCTACATTTTAAAAAAATTTAGCTTTACAGGCCATTTCCTTTTTTCCTGTCTGGATCAGGCTATTATTAATGACATGCCACTTTTGCCATTAAAATTTTAAGACCCAAAATAGAAATGTTAATTACAAGACAGCCCTGTTTAGAAGCAGATTTATGCATGTCCAACTCCTACCTGTGTGCTGATTAATGGTATTAGATATATAAATTTGCCTTTGATCACGAGTCAGAACCTCACATTCCCTGCCAATTAAGATACAACACTATTATTTTCTGCAGCCCTCCTTCCTTTGCAAGCAAAAACGAGACGTTATGTCTGGTTTTTGACACCTGCAGCAGAAAACTCATTTTCTCACCAGGACTATACGTTATGGAACCGCCTCGGGGCAACCTTGGCAAATGGGGATCGCAGCGAAGAGGCTGTGGAGGCCTACACACGGGCTCTGGAAATACAGCCTGGCTTCATCAGGTCCAGATACAACCTGGGCATAAGCTGCATCAACCTAGGGGCATACAGGTGAGTGTGAAAGACGTGTAAGCAAAAAGTCAGGCATCACAGCTGCCAAGTGAAGATTCGTTTTCAAGCTGGAGGTATCTAAGGAAAAAAATAATCAGAATATGGCTACGTAATCTCAGCTGTTGTAAAATGTTGTCTTAACTTCTTACAAAGGACTTAAAAGCGGTTTTGTAGCTCTAAGAGCAAGTATTCTTATAATCAGTGGGATTGTTCGTGCACTTAAAATAGTCCTGCTCTTAAGAGCTTTTGTAAAAGAAAATGTAAGAGCCTGTCTTTTAAAGGGAAACTTGAGTTAAACTGCTTCAAGGAGATCATGCCATCAAAAACATTCTTCAGGAATGAAGGTGACATTCCAGGGTCCCAGCTGTCAGGTTAAGTCAGGGAAGATGAAGGGGAGCTATGCTGCAATGAAGACAGTACCCCCAAATGTTTGGGTAGACTAAGTTTTGTGTTACCCCAAGCCACACCCTCCTGCTTGATGAAAATCAAGCAAGAACAACACAAAGGCACTGATGAACTACATTGTAAAATAATGTATTTAAGCCTGGCATGGAACCTCAGAAAGTTTGCCTGTAGTTGTTAAGTAAATTATATTATTGCTTGTTTCTTTTTTATTTTTCTTCTTCCCTACAGAGAGGCTGTCAGCAACTTCCTCACTGCTCTCAGCTTGCAAAGAAAAAGCAGGAATCAACAGAACGTTCCCCACCCTGCTCTGTCAGGCAATATTTGGGCAGCACTTCGGATCGCTCTGTCTATGATGGACCAGCCAGAACTATTTCAAGCTGCCAATGTGGGTGATCTAGACATTCTCTTAAGAGCTTTTAATCTAGAGCCGTAATTAAAAGGATTCAAAAATTGATTAAATTGTATTAGGAAACGGAGAACTTTTTTATTACTCATCCCCAAATGACCACATTTTCCAAAAGATCATGACTGTAGATCAGTAGGGGAGTTCCTTCAGACATTATTCATAAAGGAAAAGTTCAAAAGCACAAAAATAGTGTAAATAAATTCAAACTCAAAGGGTTGAAATGAGCTGTGGCTAATCGGACAAGGCGCTGAACTAGATAAAATAGCAATTTCTGAAGAATCTTCATCCCATGCAAGCTATATCTCTCTATATACATACAGCTGTAAAGAGAAAAGTATCTTAAGAAGAAACCTAGATAATGGTTATTGCACCTTAGAATGGCAAGCAGTGCATCCAAGGAACCTGCTTGGTAGCTCCTTGCACTATGCTGACACCACTTCGCCCCACAGTGGGGATTCCCTGTCCTTTGGTTTCTGTGATGAAAAATCTTCTCAAAGTCCATTTTTAACACAGCTCTGAAAATAGATGCATGTAAAAAGGATGTGTTTTGTTTTGAATATATTTATTAGCTGGCAATCAATTTTTTGCTTCCAAAGATACCTGGATTAATTTGGGCCCAGTTCTGCAGGCTCGTAAGCCATGTGCAATGTCAAGGGGAACGTAGTCCTTGGAGGGCTATGGGATGAGGCCAGGTACATTTGGGAAGCCAAGAGTTGCCAGCAGAAGAGGCAATTTGCACTGGAATTGTTACTGTTCAAACCAGCTGTCCTTGATCTGGGACAGTCTGGATGAGCTCGTGGCAGGGTCTGCACCTTTCTGTGTACTTATGCACTTTAATCTTTCTTTTTGTAAAATAGTGCTATGCTTTTATTTTAGTCACCAATAACAGAATGTACAGGATGGCCTTGTTGGCAGAGAGGACCAAATATAATTTCCTGAAATGCAACGAGAGGGGTTTCAATATTCTTATGTTTAGAAATGCAAATACAGTATAAACTGCATTAACAACTAGAAAGATTATTATATGCATCCATCAGGTACTACATATATACATGCATGTGCATGCACATACATGTTGTATGCAAATGATGTCATTTCAGAACGTAACAAGCTACAGATCTTCATTGCAAATGAAGAAAAATATTCATAGGAGTTGCTGCCTGCAGACCATGCTCAAGGGAAAACTTTCCCTAAAGAAATTGGTCTATACAATGCTTCTAGGATTGAGACCCAGGCTTGATCTTGCTGTTATGGCAAACAGCAGCAAAAGCCTCCACGACCTCCATGACACCAGAGAAAATCCTCAGATAACACCAGTATGTGTAGCTGCTTGCAAATGGGTGTACAAACACACTATCTTCATTCTCCCTGGCTGGATGAATGGGGAGCAGGGCTGGGGCAGTACCAGTCCCTGATGAATGGATTGATTCAGCTACAGTCAAACACATTTAGCTCAGGGTGAATGCGTCAGTCAAAGAAGGAGGAGAAATTTTTAGGAGGTGATTTTCATTTGCTGATATTTTAAATATTTTTCCTGAATAGCAAAAGATAAAAAGTGTCATTAGATGTGTTGATCTGGGGTCAGGAATTCAATTTGCAGAGTAGCTACTGGAATGTGCTAAAGTGGGACAAATAGCACATTTCCTATAAACAACATTAGAAGAAAAATCCAGCTCAGAGGGATAAAAAAAGAAATCCAACTGCACAGATCACAGAGAAAGATGCTCTGTGGGAGTTGGACAGTTTCACCAGTAAAAACCTAAAGTTTCTTGCAGCTGTCTGTTATTTTGAGCCATCACTTAAAGGAAAATTCCATGTAACACAGTGTAATCACTGCATCTAATCACCATCTATAGGTTGTTAAATAAAAATTATTGTCATTAGAAAAATAAAAGGCTTACTCCTCACTCTCTCCCACTGAATAGAGATGCTGAAACAACTATGGAAATTTTTTAAGAGTGCTTTATTAATTCGTTGTTTACACAAATATTCCGTTTATCTATCAGGTGTTTCATAACTGATTCCTGCAGCTTTCTCTAAGGATGGGACTACCAGGGAATGTCACTTTAGCTAAGTGGGCTGCTGTATGCATATCTGCTGACAACAGTTTGCTCTTTTGCTTTGACAGCGATGTGTGATGACAGCTCTTTATTGATAAGGCAGAGCAGAAGGTGCAGTGCAATTGAATCTGGGAAGTGATAAGAGAGAAGGGAGGCAGCTTTGAGAAGAGGCTGTAAAGCAAAGGCATATGTGCTTAGACTTTGCTTGATGCCCTGCCATCACACAAGTTCTTCTAGAATATCCTTTGTGCTGTGGTGTAGGATAATCAGTGCTTACCCAGAGGAATTAGCTGTTCAGGGACTTTATTTTTGTATCTTAGAAATTAACAAAAGAAAAAAGTACTTCTCAGAGTCAGAATGAGTAGGGGTATTTGATTCTCATGGCAGTTCACTAAACATCTCCTCCAGCCTGTGGATGAGTAACACAGAAATCATTAGGAAAACCTTATGCAAGTCCAAGCCTCTCCAAAAAGAACAGACTAAGTAGGTAGCTTTTGATTTATCCTGGGATGCACTGCTCAAAACTACATTTATCTGCTGATACATGTCCACACCCATGGGACTGGCATGAGCTGTGTGTGTAACCTTGAGAGAACTCAGCAGGGCTGGGCTCTGCCTTCCCAGGGGAGGCTCAGCCCCCAGCCCACCTCAGCTCTGCTGTGCAGGACATGGGCTACAGAGCCTGTCCAAAGAGGTGCACAGCCTTGGAGACTACCCCAGCTGCTCTCTCCTGCTGTAGGTAGCCTATGGCCAGCCAACCACGTGCCACTGACCGAGGCATGGGGAAAGGCAGGGCAGATGAGAGGGGACAGTGGCACATCTCACACAGTTCTGGACTGGTCAGTGTGGGGAAGTGGCTGGACACTGAGCTCACCTCACTCTAACAGGTCAGGCCCAGCAACTCTTGGGACTTCTGGGCACTTCCTTAGGATCCTGGGCTTTATCATCCTCCTTTAGCCCCCTCTGCCAAGCACTGTCAGTGCAGCAGACAGGATTAGATACAGCTTTGAGCTGACCTCCACTTGGTGTTCCTTAAATATTCAGGACAAGTTTGAGTATTTGCCTGAAACAGCGAGAGGAAACATGTGAGGAGGCTGCAGCATATTAACAACCTGAACAGAAAATTCATCTACTTGTGCTTCTAACCAAGCATGAGGTGGGATAAATAAGGCGGGTGCTGAACAGTAGCAGATTGAGCCTGAGAGTGAGAGACAGCAAATCTGGGTCCTGTTCTCAGCACTCCCTGGGAGCTCGACCAAGTCAAAGCCTCCTGCCATCCCTGACTTGCCCAGGTGTGCAAGGAAGGAAGATGGGAAACAGCATTCCATGCACTACCTGGGAGCAGGGGAGTACCACTGCCTCTCAGTGCAGGGGTGAGGTCACCACCCCTGGGCAGGAAGGTAACACAAACACGAGGTTGCTCAGGTCTAGGGAAGCAGTTTTGCATAGAAACTACTGCTTTCAGCAGAGGAGAGACTCGGGCATTTCAGGATGCTGTAGAGCATCTATGAGGTGAGGCCCAATTAGAGTGCTGCAATGGTGTATCACCATGTCCCACTCCTGTTTCCCCTTCTTGTTACTCCTCTCTTTTTTCCAGAGGTGATTTATCACTGCCAGGCAACTGATTCCAAGTTTTTGAATCTTTTTTTTCTATTTTATATTCCATGCAATTAAAAAAGCCCATATTTTCCTAACCCCAGCTTGGGACTGTCCTTGTTCTCTGCAAAGCTTTAGGAATAGCTATGACCTAGAAGCCTGATCCATCAAGCTGCTGAACCCTGTAAGCCTGGATCTGCACCAGAGTGCATTTTGCATGATCAGCTCACGTGCAGGTACTAGCAGGAGAGGGCTGGCTCTGGTACCACTGCACCTGCTGAACAGGCACTGGAATCACAGGGATTGTTTAGGGAGTGAGGCTTTGCCATGAAGGCAAAAGGCTCATTGCTGGCTGACCTCTTTAAACTGGAATGACCACAGGAGCCGTGTGGCCACAGACTGGTTTACGTCAGCTTGAAGAACCGATTTGACTTTTAGGCACACACATAAACATATCTGTATCTAGTGCTATTTTCTTTTGATCTGATAAATCACAGCACTTGTAAAAATATCGAGGGGGAGGTTCAAATGAGACAAAACCTCATATGACAATATTGCATGCAACTGCATTAACCAGTAACCACTATGCAATATTAACCCCGAGCATGCAGCAATGCCACCTGAGCATGGGTTTAGAGATTGCATGCAGAAGGCTCATACATAGGGTATTCTTAAACTATTGATTCCTATCATCTGTGGAACATTTTACAGGTCCTTTGCATCTGCCAGACTCAAATCTGAGTTGTTCATATTATCTGGAACAGGCTAGACCAAACGCAGAGCCCTTTCAAAATCCCATCCTTAGAATTCTCTTTGTGTTGTGCTCCAAGTGTTTAATTAATAACAGACATCTGTATAACAGCTTTTGCAGACATGTTTTAATACCCTCTCAAGAATTAAAAAGCTAAATCTGCACAGCTTTCACAGTGAAGCTGGGTTGCTTGGACTTTCACATTTTTATCTCTAGTCTCAACCACAGAACAGCCAGGTATCCTAGGAACATCCACAGAGCACAGGCCTCCACAGCAGAAATAACAACTGCTGTCCTTACTGGCACAGCCAAAGCCTGGGGCCTAAATCTTTGTCTGTTGGAGCCAGTGAGAAATGGAGCAAAGCATAAATTGGTTGTAGATCTCTTTTGCCCAAACATGCATCTGCAAAACAAGACCTATTAGTTATTTTCGCATGAATTAAATGCACAGTTGAAAAAATGTGATTTCTGGTCACCAGTGTTGTCAGCTTAGCAGTCTGTACAGTGAATCTATGTAATAAATGTTAATAATATACCAAGTATTCACAAAAATGGTAAGACAAAATGCACTGCACGCTGTGAAAAAAAAAAAAAGGTGGATATGCAATACAGTATTATCTACTATTCGAACCTTACCTAGGCTAGAATCAGATTCCTTCATAATGGTTCTACTGCTTTTTGGACTGGTGAAATAAATCAGAGAACAGGAGTGCCGTGCATGAAGAGATCACCAACACTTTGAACAAACGTAGGCAAATGAAAATCAGGCATGTCAGAGAATCCATGGGACGTTTCAGAGCCTCAGCCCACAAAGTAGCAGGCATTAGGCAAGGTAAAGAGACAGAAGGAATCTTAATTTTCCTAAAATATGCTGTAACTTTACAAATGCTTGCAGTATGTGACAGCCCATTGAGCAAGCTTGCATGGTCAAGACTTGATGTGCTTTGATCTCTTTTCCCCTTCTACATTTACAGAATGCCATTGACATTGGCTGAACCTTTAATTTAAATAGCCTTTTTAATATCAGTAAGCTATTGTAAATTCAGAAAAATAAAAAAAATTTATAAATATATTTTATATAACAGAGTATAACATATCTAGAGCAAAATAAAACGATATAGTTTTGAGAGGCATTCTGTGTGGCTTCTTCTATATGCTGTAAACCGTTTGAAAACCTTTGCAATCTTGCATCAGTTCTTTCGGCTTTATTTTTAAGCCAACGTAGAGGAAAGAAGTGATTACGGGGCTGGCAGGTACTCCCACCTGGGCGGCCCGAAGGGCGCGGCTGCTGCCGCACTCCCAGCGCTCGCTGAGCTGCGGCGGCCGTGGGGAAGTGCAGGGGCAGGGCTTGGCAGCGCTGCCGGCGCGGGGGCTCCCCGACACCTGAATGTTTACATTCCCTCCCCAAGGCTCGTGTTCACCCAGGTTCAGAATCTGAATGTAAGAACATACGGGGTAAAAGGTCCGTTTCTTACTACAGAACTCTGCCTCTCTATGCTTAGTGCATTATCAGCTGTGTATAATATTAAACACAGACCTATAGTTTACTGATGCTTTAATTTGGTGTTTCCCTGCACTGCTGTTTAAAATAATCTATTTCCTCAAAAAAGAATTATGTGCATACTGGATGTGTTAAATTTATTAAGGTCATAGATGACTATTTGCAGAGCACCACACTTAATGTAGTATTTTTGTACTGTAATGGAAGCATGCCTTCCTTGGGTTCTTTTCCACATATTAAATTGTATTTATTAATTGTATTTATAACTGTGCAATTTTTAAATATGTTTTAAAAATAAACTTTGTCTGTGGCTTCAAGTATTTCAAAATCTCTTTTCAATTTAAAAGGGTCTTGACTTCAATTACTTAAACTGAAAGGAGGGATCTAGGTCTCCAATAATGAGGTATTCTATCCTGTTGTTTACCAAGTGAACATGCTTCTCTGCTTAAAAATTAAGTCCAGAAGATGCTTTTGTTCTCATTTTTCCTAAATTCATTGTTTATCTGAAGCAGAGTTATTTTTAGAACTGATTTTTATTTTGACATGTTGATCAATTATACTTACAATTGGAATTTACACCAGCTGAGTCCAGGCCCAAAGGGTTCTGCACATACAGCCCATATGAGGAAAATGGGAAAAAAAGTAGATAAGAATTTTTCCTGAAGACCATGCAATAATTAAAACAGAAGTGATAATATCACAAACCAACCTCTGTGAAAAGCAAAGCCAACATGCAGTGACTGAAATCACTACTGAAGCAATTTCCCATATACCACCGTAGGAGTTGGCTCTCAGCAGTTTCCAGTTCTGTCTTTCACGGGATGAGGTGAGAGTGCTGACAAGGATGATGTCATTCCCACTCTGTGTTTTTGCTGTGAGACACCAACATAAGCACAGACATGAGGGATGAAAATTCCTGTGTGCTGCTGTGGACAGAAAAGCTGAGGGCAGGTGAGGGGCTGTGACAGTGACAGCACGGGGCTATGGAAAAAGCAGGACTGTCTCCATGGACATGTGGGCTGCTCCAGAAAAACAAACAAGACACAGCCATCATTTGCCTGCAGATGGAAAGCTCTGTCAGAAAAAACAACTGACTAAAACCTATGGCTTTAATCAGAACCTTCCACCAAGGAACAAAAGGGAACAGACACAAAAACCACACCCTTGGGTTAGGACAAAAACAACTGTGGGCTCTTGACACTGGTGTGTTTTGCTGGGAGATGCTAAGGCCAGCTTAGCTCTTTTTGCCCAAATGCACTGACAAAGCAGCAGCAGGAAAATCCTTTGGTTATGTGCTCCAGATCAGGAACGCAGCACTGCTGTCCTAACGCCAGAGACAGTGGGAGAAAAGCATCAGTACCAAATCCCCACACAAAACTGCTCCAAAATCACTGGTTAAGACATCTGAAAACATAATCACCCACTCCAAACAGCTGCCAGTCATGCAGTTACTGTTTCCAATAATTCTATAGCATTTGTCTTCCACCACAGCTGTCAGTGCTGCCCTTATTTGGGTTGAGTTTGTGGTACACCTGAGGGACACAAAGGTGCAGCTTGCCACTTGAGTGGGGGGAGCAGAGGGTGGTGGCTTGTCAGTGATCCAATAGTGCCTCCCACAAACAGTCTGCAAAAGCTAGCAGGCACAAATCCTATACAGGAAATTCCTGGAAATTCTGAGCAGAGCTCGTTAGCTTGTACAGAGAGCCACTCTCCCACATCTTCCAGTTGCCACAGGTGGTGTGAACAGCGTGGCTTGAGTTGCCATGGTCACAAAGGACATCTGTGATAGAAGAGAAACCAAAACAGGTCATTAGGTTTAGACTTCAGGAGCTGAACCATCTCTACATTTCTCATCGCTCAACATGTCACATGTCCTCTACTTCTATGCCAGAAGTGTCACTGAGCCCAGCAGATTTACCTCTTACCTCTCCTCCAGTTCCTGGTCCCGTGATCCTATAAAAGGTTTCCACCCCTCAGTCTTCTTTTTCAGCCTATTGCATTTACCAGAGTCCCAAAAGTCACATTTCTATATAAAGTTCTTACACGTGAGGAAAACAGACTTCTCCTTTACTGAGCAGCAGAAGAAATTTCTGAGTATGAGGAATTACAGACCAGGATAAAGCAGCCATTTGGGGTGAAATGACAGCACTATTCCACACAAACATTGCCAACTCTTGTCATCAAAGAACATCAACAGGCCTAAAAGTTAAAAACAAACAAACCAATCTAACTTAAAACTTGTTTTCTATTTTCTGCCATGTTCCATATCCACTCAGGGCTTGGGGATTTTACCTTTTTTTTTTCCACAGAAATCCCAGGAGTCACAAGAAATCAAGACTCTCACAAACCTCTCTGTTCCCTATGCAGGGTCTTTTTTAAGTAAAACACCAAACGTGACCACAAAGAGTGAGAGGCAGCATCAAAACACATTCTGCCTATTCCTCTTCAGTTCAGACAGGAATAAAGAAGCAAGAATCCACACAGTCACCAGATGTGAGAATATTTCTTTTTAATTTAAAACAGTTGCAACAATGTCATTCACAGCCTTTCTCATCTCAGACAAATACTCTCCAAAAAGTTAACAGTGCTTCAAGCAAACAGCTCTGAGTGGTGCAAAGTAAACCAGGACAGACACTTCCAGAGTACAACAGTAAAACCACTGAAGAGTGAGTAGAAATCAGACACCAATCTCACCCATTAAGGTAGGGAGGGCGACAGGGAACACAATAAAATGTCCAGTTACATATTTTGCATAGACTTCCAATGCATGAAAACAGCAAAGAGGATAAAAATGGCTGCTGCCAGGATGGAGAACAAAAGGAATCAGTTGGAGAGGTTTCTAATGAGCTCTGGATGCATCCACGTTCTGAATGTCTTCTGTGACCTGGTGGAGGCTGTCTGAATCAAAGAATTGGGCTGATGTTGGCTTCACTTACACCAAAGTCAGTCAGAGGTAATGGCACTGAACCCAGTAGAGTTACAAGTGATTGGAGTTCAGAAACATCTACACTTGTTTTAAAACCACAGCTCTGAATAAATTAATTTTTATCCTAATTGTATTTTAGCTAGGAAGATTAAATAGGAGTTTGTGTCTGCATGTGTTTTGGAGACTGGAGATTGTTACTCAGAATGAGGAATCTCCTGGATCCAGCATGCTGCTATGAATGAGGAGAAGAGGAAATCAAGGAAAAGTTACTGAGTTTTTCTTCCTTCCTATCTCCTAACCTAAATGTATCATACAAAAAAGTGAAAATAACAGCATTATTTTACTGCCAGGTCCTGGCTTGCCATGATTCTCAGGTTAGGTTGTCTCAAACAGCTCACAGTGATTTTTCTTCCTCCATTCTTTTTTGTCAAGAAGCCCCCAGCAGCTCCTCCAGCCCCCAGACACAGGGAGTGTGCCCAGGCTGTGCCCCTGGCACCATTCAGCACTTTCAGATTGCAGCAGGCACAGCCTGGCAGGTCAGTCAGCTCTCCAGTACAGCCTGTTTGAGTGGGGCTTCTGCAATGCTGGAGTTTAAAAAACCACAAAACCCACCAAAACTCCTCTCCCCCCATTCGGCTGAGGAGTCAGGAGTTTACATCCTGCTCCTCCAGGTTCATGATGTTCTTCACACCAAACCCATCACAAAAGGGAGACAACTTAACCAGCCACCTGAGAAAAGGAGGGAGGCCACTGTTTTGGGAGAGAATAAAGCAATTCCTCAAGCACCTCACTGAAGAATTTCTAACATATTTTACCTGCTAAATTTTAGAAAACCTGCAATCCTTTCCCCTAAACTGCTCCCTGCACTCCTGTCTAACTTTGGTTTAGGCAGGCAAAACACAAAAGTGATGAACTGAAAAGAACTCCAGGACCTGAGCTGCTGCAATTCACTTACCACAGCCAGCCAAGGGCCCTCCCCTTTCAACCACCATTTCCAGTTTATCACCTCCCAAGTGTGCCCCCTGAGACCAGGCAGTGCTAAAGCCACCACAGTTCTGGGATGCACCAAACAGTTTGCAAGATTCCAGCTCCATCCCTGATCCTACAAGACCAGCCATGCTTCCAGCTGGGTAATGAACATGGGAGTTACTCAGCTGGCCTTTATTTACCCAACATTTCTAAATAAAAAGGCAGCAGCCACCAGGTCGTGGTAGTTTCTAAATAGCCCTTTAAGTTCATGAGGCAAGAGGGAAGCTGTTGTGTTGAACTTCCTTGGAATATACATGGGAATTAAAAAAAAAAAAAAAAAAAAAAAAAAAAATTAAAAATTAAAGGAAGGGGGGAAAAAAGGCCTTTTCTCCTTTTTCTACTGCCAGCATGAAAAAACACACAGATATACAGAAGTTTTGCTCTTTCACTTTAAATAGAAGATGTATCACTGCATAATTTGCTGATCCCATTTTCAAACCTGTCACTTTCTGGTGAAGTCCTCAAATATCCAAAATCTGGAAGAAGGAAAGAAATTACTGGCAGCTTTTATTCCACCCAGAACTGGTGGCTCAATAAGCACAAGGCAGCTGAATCTCACAGGGGCCAGGACACTGCACTCATGTGTCCACAAGAGCTCTAAGTGCAGGCAGCTTTCCCAGCAATTAGACACCTTTACACTCTACAGAACTATTGCACTGGAATTTCTCTCACAATCTTTTAAGATCCAAACCTGATTAAAGTACCAACAGTGTTTTCTGGCTCTGTGTGAGGCTTTATGACCAAAGGGAGAATTACTTTTCCCCAGACACTGCAAAAACTAAAATGCCCTTCTCAGAACCAGATGTTTAATTTGGGTTCTCTTCTGTAGTGTGTAGCTGCCTGAATTTTGCTATTAAAACTTGCAGGGACTAACTGCAGAGATAATGTAATGACACCTCTCTGGCTCTTTTGCATTCTGCAAAAAAAAGATTTTTTTTTGGACTGCTGCAATTTCTTTTGAGGGCTTGGTAATACTGTACAAGGCAACTCCAGCAACAGCCTCTAAGCAGTATCCAACACTGTGAACCTTTGGGTTTCTTCTTTTTTTTGGAATCATGAAAGGTTTTGCACTCACCATTGCAATTTTTCTAGAATGAGTGTTTTCAAATACAACTTTAAAACCCACATATGTATTCTCACCTGTGAAAAACACTTAAATAACACAAAAAAAGAAAAGACAGGCAAGGCCAGCCCCTGCCTACCCACCCCATCATCCCTGCCAGAGATATCAAACCCCTTTTAGAAGGTGTCTGTTGAAGAGATCAGATTTTTGGTGCACTTGCAAGTTTAAATAAAGTGAAAATATCAGTTCAAGGGGGTTTTTATTGATTTTTTTGTTGTTGTTCTTGTTTGTTGTTGTTGTTTTGGTTTGGTTTTTTAAGGGCGGAAGAGAGGGGTAAATCAATAAATCAGCAAAATTAGTAAGCAATTCCCCCCACTCAGATATGAAAGTCAATATTTAAGCAATCTTTAGCAGAATGCAGGATTGCACTGCGAGTACTTTGGCAGGGAGTTGATTTCAGATGGAATATGAGTGGTCTAGATACAAATTTCCCTGACATAAACATAATGGGACATTAAACCCTTCTTTACCTCCTCCATAAGAAAACAAAACTTAAATAACAGCCTTGCCTTTCCTGAGGGTATGCATTTACTTTCATAGTCAGAAAGTCTGCTGCTTTTAGCCATCTGCAATCCTGAATCTGTTGGTAGAACTTATAAAATGAACATTCAAGTGAAGATGAAGAAACCTATGTCTGCAAAAATAAAATTTCTCTTTGGCAAAAAATGTACAGGGCACTGACAGAAGATTGCTCCTGTCTCCTTTAGTCTCTTAGGCTTATGCCTGGAAAAGTCAAATCAAGATACTGAATTCCAACAGATAAAACTTTGGCTGACTTTTCTCACTGCACTGAAAATAATCTCTGAAAAAAGGACATTCTGCTTTGAGGAACAGCCACAAACCCCCTCCCTTCAAATTACTTCCCTACATGATCTGGACTCTGGATGAAAACACAGGCTCCCAGTCACCAAAGACACAAATATTTGTTTGTGGTCTTCAAAGGACGCACGGACAGGACAGGCAGGAGCTGGGCTGAACTGGTTTTGCTCAACACTTAAGCTTCCATATTCTCCACACACTAGCTGCAAACTCCACCAGAAATCCACATGGCCTGTAAGGTGTATAAATTTAAAACAATGCCCTATACAGCACCTAATAGAAATCTTCCGTCTAACACTTAAGGCGGCATCAAATGATTGTTTTTAAATACACTATAAACATCCCATGTTTTCCTTTGCTTTTTGACAGTCCAAGGGTTAAGGGGTCTTTTGTTGGTTTTAGATTTTTATTGTACGCTTTTTTTTGGGCAGGTTAAAAAGGCTTATGGCTTCTTAAGGCCAGGTGATAGATTTGAGGCCTAACTTGGTATCCTGTGGTAAAAATAAATGTAGCCCAGGTCTTTGGGAGGTCGTTCTGAGGCACAGACTCTAAGGTCGTTGTAGATCACCCATCTGAAAGGAAAACAAGATTGATTACATTCCATGAGTATAAAAATCACCACAGGTTTATCAGGGACTTCTCAGACCCAAACTTCAAAGAGTTTAAAATCTAAAATTAGGCATTGCAATGAAAACAAAGGATCAGAGAAACAGCTGAACCAGCTGCCAGAGTCAGTAATTGAAAAGGAGGAGGCACGTGCAGAGGCACGCGTAGTTACAGCTCAAATGAAGGAAAATCAGGGATTCCCAATGTCAAATGATGCAAGCATATCAAAATCACAGCCAAGATCAGCACCACAGTACCAGCAACTGGTATCAGCCCATGGTTCCATGGGCTTCTGTTGATGGGCAACAAAAGGAAGAGGGGAGAGCTCAAATAAACGAAGCCAGATACAGAACCAATGCCCCAAATTGAACAGAGATTTGGAATGGCAGGCACAGGAGAGCTAATGGTACATTTCACCACAGACTTCAGTGGGATCAGAACCACATGACTCATCAGATCTGTGACAATTTTCATTTTTTTGATGGGAAACCTACACATGTTGACAGCCCATGTTGTCTGCCATGAGCACGCCCTGCTCTGAACAGATGCTTCAAATCAAACATTTGCTCATCCCATGTGTCTCTTCCAGCTGCACTCACCTTCCTTCCTTTCTGAGGTGACAAACGTAGTGGCCACTCATTGTGGATGTTCCCATGTGGCTGATGAACCCAAACAGCTCATACCCTGTTTTAAGAAATATAAATGGCACCCTAAGTCTTTTACTGCTACCACTGCAATATGACTCCAGGGGAAATGTTTTTCTAATACTGGAGAAGCAGCTAAGCACTCCCAACTCAGACTTTGCATCCCCAAACTCAGTTTCTGTTAACACTTCAGCATGTTCCCAACTTAACTAGTGGCTCAGATTCACTGTCAAACATCAAACCCATCCAAATAAACCCACAGAGACCTGTGCACATACAGCAGGGCTGTGATCACAGCCCCTTCTAGGAAAGAAAACAGCAGATTCATTCCCAGTTCACAGAGAGCACCACAGAAAGTGCCAAACAGGGAGCTCATTCTGCACACAAATTAGCTATGTCTATACATGTGATCACAGATCTCTTATAAATTAAAATCACAAAGTTTGTATTTCAGCAGCCCATAGAAGAGAGGACAGGAAAGAAAGCTCTTCCTTTAACACAAGGACAATTTTTATGCTTAAAGTGTCTGGAGAGCTCAGCACTGGTTGGTCCCCACCCATTCATGGCATTCACCTGAATTACCACTAGAAGTAAAAGGATACCTTCTTTCAGGATATTGCATAAGGACATGGGCATGGATTTTGCTGGAGAGGGCTTTCTGGAGCCATTTTATAGAATCATGTTAGTTACCAGGATTTCAGGCACTCAGTAAAGGGTCTCAGTCTATAAAGGCTAAGTGCCACAAAAAATAATTATGCCAAGTTTGGAGGGTTTTTTAACTTAACGATAATCAATCTTTCCCATGTCTCCAAAAGACTTAAGGTTGATATTTTAATGTTAATATAACAGTAACAACCATAGACACAAAAATCAAATTGTCTGGTAATTTTTTTTTTCCTAAGACCTTTACATTCAAGATCAGAGGTAAAAGTTTAGAACATACTACAATTATTAGAACTGGTCACTAAAGACCCTTCAAAAAACTTTCTGTGACATCCTTAGCACGGCCACTGAGCTTTTGTACTCCAGTGCTGTGACACCTCCAGGAGGTTCTTCCCCAATTTGCTGTACATTAGCCCCATCTTGTGGTTTATTTAGCAGCAGTATGACAGAGAATCTCAACCAGAAGAAAACAAAACATGCAGGACACCAACTATACCTGTGGTATTGTGAATAAGGAACTTGGTTGAAGGGATTATCAAATCGCCCAGCAGACCACAGGAGGACAGAAACTCAGGTGGTCTGTAACAGCAGTGTTGTCTTTAGGATGCTCAGCCTCTGAAGATTGAAACATTCTAGCTTTTCTTTCTCTTTTTATCTTATAGCAACAGAACAAAAAGTAAACCTGGGCCAGGAGAGACTTGTGCACTCTGGTAGCAAGGAACTTTGGGCTCAGGTTATTCAGTGAGTCCAAGGAGAGAGTTTTCTGAGCAAACACAGCCCACAGAACTCAGTGGCCCACAGAGCTGGATTCAGCCCCAGAAACAAGACTGGAAGTAAATTGGATTGTGCCAAAAAAACCAGGAAGAAGCTCTATGAATGGGGTGGGTGTGACACAACAAAATGACAGCCAGGTCTAAACTGAAGCAGAACTTACTTCCAGGGCCATCTTTGATCCTGGGTCCCTCGGACCCTGTCTCTGCAAGGATATTGGCATTAGCATTGTTCTCCATATCCATCGTGTCCAAAGCAGGGTCACTTTCTTCCTCAGGCTCAGGGTGGCTGAAGATCCACTCCAGTGCACGCTCCAAGTTATTGTTCTGCCAGTCAAACAATCATAAATTCAGCCTTTAATACACTCTCTAACATCATGCTGCCCTCATCAGCCTTTGAACAGAGTAAGGATCATGTTTACAGCGCTTAAAAATTGTAAGATACCTCCACCTCCCTGGAAAATAGTATTCAGCAAACACTCTGCAAAAGATTGACATACGGAAAAAAAACAATCCCACAGCTAAGACCCACTGCCCCAGGTTCTTATCTTGCAGACACACAGTCTCTAGGCATCCAGGTTATTTTTCAACAGGTAGTAAAAGCAGGTAAGTTTTCCTCACTGCCTTCCACATTTTACCATTCCACTGAAACACACAAAGCACCTTCCCCACTCCAGAGAAGTCAGGTGTCCCACACTTTGCCAGGATAGTTCCAGGCTCCTCATCCACTAGCTGGATTTTTGCACACCTTTCAAAGGCATCTGAGCATGCACATGCACAAAGCACAGAACATGAAACAAAACCCCAGTGCTACCAATAACCCACAAACTCACTGCTGACTTCAGCGCCTGAATCGCTAGATTCCTCTGGAAGCCCATGGAAATGATAATTGCAACCATCTCTTCAGGAGGCTGGTTATCTAGCCCCACAGCTCCTAAAGCAGCTGCCCCACTGGAAGCAACTTCTCCAAATGCAGGTATGACCAATGGCTCAGCGAAGTCTGGAACAAACAAACATTCATCAGTTCCTTCTTCTGCCTCACTTAGCTGGAAAGCCAACAACAAACACAAACAAACAACACACAGGACCTCAAAAGCAGTCCTGAAATCAATATAAGTTCATTTCACTGGCATCTAAATTCAGACTTTGATGTGTGGAAAGCCTTAAAAACATCAACATGAATGTGCACGTTACAAAATATCTAGGTGCACATGCTCATACTGAGCAGACTGGAGTAACTCGGCACATTGCAGAAGTGAAACAACTGCAGGAAAGCAGCAAAGATTGGTATGGAAGCAATGATGGCATCAGGATAATAGACAACCCAGTGCATAGATGTAAAATGAACGGATTCCATATCTGAAAATGTCTGCTAAGCCCAAGTGAAACTCATTCCCATTTACACAAGCAACACAAAAGCTCATGGTGAAGCGTGAACTCGACCAGATCTGGAGTTTCCTGGCAAGGGAGTACTCAGATGCACTCAGTGCTGAATCATGAGTCCAAACTTTGCAGGATGAAACACAGGAAGTGGAGAACATCTAGCAGCCCTGTCCATCACTAGACAGCCCAAGTATGGCATGAATGCTCCAGCCTGAGCTAGAGAAGGCTGATATGGAAGAAAAGCATCCAGACCACAGGGTTCTTTGTACTTACACTTGGTCACAAGTCAGCTTCCCCCTTAGCAGCACGGACCTAGCCAAAGGGTGGAAACAGAGCTGGCCCACACCAGTGGTGAGGACAGGACTTCTGGTGTAGCTTAGTTTGTTGTCTTCTTCTAGGCAGAGGACACCACATAATGGTCAAGATCTGCACATTCCAGGAGCAGCTTAGGAAAATTCACTCACACCTCCAGGTTTCCCAGGTGGGGAAGGGGGGTCGTTGTTTCTCTGTCACACATTATAAAATTTCTACTGACTGCCAAAATCCACAACCAGGAGCTGAGTTTGACTTACACCCTCCAGACACTGACCTGGTTCTTCCATGTGTGCAATGATCCAGTTGAAAGCAACTTCAGCACCCAGGTTGCCTGTATAGTACACAGCTTTCCGACATGCTTCCAAAGGAAAGCCCATCTCTGCCAGCTGCATAACTGAAGACTCATCAATATCTAGGGCTACAAGAAAGGACCTTCTAAAACATAAAAGTCTAATTTCATCCACTGTATAGTATTTCTTATTGTTACTCACGGTGCCATACATTACAGTACATATCGCTTGAATTTGGTTTAGCACTTCAATAAACCCACAGCCATCAGAAAACAGCCTTGTACAAAGCATTACAGCATTACTGATAAGCTTTTGTCTCAGCAGGGACACAGATCCCCACACAGATCATTAAATCTTGATGAATTCCTACAGGACTTTATTTATTTTAAAATACCTCAGCACTGCATTTTAAGGGGTGATGAAGTCAGGTGCTGAGCTCAGCTAGAGATGGCAGCCAAAACCAAGCACCTGTCAAAGGCAGGATCTTGCAGGTTAGAGAAACAACAGCTGCCAGGTCTGGCAGCCTCTGGATGACAGGGTCAGACAGCTTTTTGTGAGATCAGAGGGCAGAGGGAGCCAGGATCAAGCAGCTGTGACCCCCAGAACTGCAAGGTGCTCCTGAGGAGCAGCAGGCAGAGGAGCAGCTCATATCCTGGCTATACTAACCCTCAAAGAGTCCTGCACACATGGAAGCAAACACTGAACAAGCACAGAAATCAGCTTTTATTTGGAAGCATGCAGGGCGAGGCTCCATGCATCTCTAGGAGGAGAGAGAAGCCATTAGCTGAGCAAAAGAGTCACAATTTTTTGAGGAGTAGAAAAATGAGATACGTACACTCCATGAAATGGTTCGTCATGCGATCTGAAAATTAACAATGGGAAAAAAACAGGGAAAAGGACTTATATGGAGGCTAAGTATATCCATATGGATAAAACAATTCTATATTTTTAAACTCATAGAAATATTTGACCTCATGGAGACTGGGCAGGTTCATCCTTACTTCCCTGATGTTTTTGCCATTAATTAGAGCAGGGGTATTTCTGCTCAGTAATTGTTTTCCCTAACTCAGTTCAGAACAGTGTCACTGATACTATAAACCAGTAGGAAATAAAGCTGATGGCTGACCTAAGCAAGAATCTTAAAAAATAAATTACCATCACCCATGCATTTACACTAAAACTAGGTCAGTCCATTCAGCAAGAGGGTAAGAAGGTACAGGCCTTTGTGAGGAACTTACATAGATAAGGGATGGAATTAAAACCTTTAGAGAATTGAAATTTGTCATATCCTTGCTCTGCACACAATTTCAGGTACTAGCTTTCTTTCACATACATACAGCATGTTATTATGCCACCATTATTATAAATATCCAAGCAAATGAGGGCACTCGTGTCATGAGAGCAGTTGCATTACTGGCTTCGTATTAAATACTGAGGCACTCAAACTTCAGTCATCTGGGGGAAAATGCAACCACCTGGGTCTAAGGTCACACCATAAAAAACATTATTTTACTTGTTATAAACCATTTCATTCTTCAGGGAAACCCAGGGAATAAAGGAGGATATTTAATATTCTTGTTTCTGAACTTTAGCATAAAAGAAACAGTATTTAAGAAAAAAAACTCCAGCATAGCATTTAAATCACTCCTCTTTGTCTCTGCTCCACAAACATTATAGTCAGCTGTTTGCCATCTTCTCCTTGAGACAGAGCTTTTTTTAATGTGCAGCCCATGTACATCCAGAGAAGAGGACTGTGCATGCAGGTACAGCTGCTAGAGCCTAACAATTCTTGCATTTTTAAAATGAATAAAATTTAGAGTCTTAGTCTATGCCTGGAAAACTGCAGTCCTTTGTGTATTAAGTATTGTTGTACTGTGCTGGACCTGGGAAGTGCACAGTGACTTTACTCCAAGGGAGTCATGGACAGGCACTGAAGGTTCTCTGGAGAGAGTCAAGGACAGCAACATCAATTATCAAACATTCCAGGGAAAGGTGTCCCTACCCATGGCAAGGGGGTTGGAACTAGATGATCTTAAGATCCCTTCCAACCCAGAACACTCTGTGATTCTATAATAAATCCCCAAAACAGAAAAGCTGGAAGAACTAGGGCTGTCCAGTAGGGAGCCAAGAAGGCTGTGGGGTGCTGTAATAGTCTCTTCCATTACAGAAGCACAGAGCTGGGATTTTGTTCATAGTTCAAGAGAATCCCTGTGTGCTAGAAGGGAAGGGGAATACAGAGGAGAGTAAGTCAGTAAATACCTTTGGGGTCATCAGGAATGACAATGGGAGGAGCAATGTCTGGGAGTTCCTCTTCTCCTGGCTGGAGCCCCCTGGCCCGAAGGTGACTGATATCCAGGAAATCTGGCATGTCTATAGAGACATCTACAAAAGCAGAGAAAGGGGCTAAGCTTCTGCAGCCAGCAAAACAACCTTATGGTGCAATCTACCCCTTCAGAGAGGGGACTCTGGTACTCAAGGTACAGGAACAGCCAGGATTCTCCTTCTGAAAATAGTTCTTTGAGAAATTTGGAATGCCAAAGCACAACTTAAATAGCTCAGATTAATGAAACTGTGTTTTAACTCCACAGACCTGATGGATTGGTTAAATTTGTTGTAAAAGGGAAGAAGATTCAATTAGGATCTTCACAGTACAAATTTAAGACTTGAGTCAGGTCCGCACTATAGTGTGCACATCTTATTCATTATCTGGGATAGAAAGGTAAATAAAACAAGCACATACCAAGCTTTTTGGGAATCCAGTCAAGGCCAAAGGTGAATTTCTTTATCTGCACCACTAAGTACTCAGGAAAGGAAGCAAAACGGGAAGTCCTGGGAAGGACAAGAAACACAATTCACTGAAATCAGAAGCCCCAGCAGCAGAGATCTCAGCACCTCATGCACACTGAGATGAGCTATTGCTGGTGGATACAAAGGATCCAACCCTACAAGCATTTAAAGTTCAAGCTCTCAACAACCAGACTGCATCTTGGAGTCTGACCACTGAGAACAATTAATTTCCTGCTCAGTTCATCATCACAACTCTTGCGAGGCTTGATCTGCACACCACATTGATGAGCCCCAACACTATTGTGATGCCAGAGCTCACTGTGCATTTGTGTGTTTCTCTCTGCACCATGTCCAGGTAGCAAGATAAGCACAGAGCACAGTTTTTAACAGGCAGCCAGACACACACTTACTTAACTCCTGCAGATTTTGCTTGAAGGGCACTGCTCCAGAAGTCCTCTACGTTGCTTGGCTCAGAAAAGGCCTGCAGACAAGCACTAAAAGGGATCTTGGCACGGACCAGCTCTGGCAGAGGTCTCCTTGCAGCTTCTGCTTCTCGCCTCTTCAATTCATAGGCAATTAATTCATCTGAGAAACACACACAACACTAGAAGCTAATGAACATTGTCATGGTTGTGTGTTCCTCATCAGGCTTATTTTTGCAAGTTTTAGAAATGCAAAAAACCTACTTAGCGATAAAAGTTTTACATGCTTTTAACTAGACATCAAATCTTTTTGTCTGCTTTGGGGTCAGGAGCCACACTTACAGCTGCATCTCTAAGGTTTCTGTTCATGGTGAAAAGACAGAACTGGAAATACCAGGACACAGGCAACAAAAACTTTGCCATGACAGCCAAAATCCTGTGTGAACAGTAACACCACACACCCAATTTGTCAGAGCTCCATCTGAGTTGGAAAGTTATTGCTGTCTGTCTGTGTCATTTGACTTTTTAGACAGGCCAGGATTATGCATGATCTAGAAAAAGTCTTGACACTGGTAAGCTGAGCAGTGCCATATGGTAAATTCACAAACTAATCTGTCTCCTGAGTCATTACCTGGAAATAACATGTTCTTTTATAAGCAACAGAGTCAGCACTGAAACTGATGAACGAAGAATACAAAGTTCTCCTAAATTTCTTGTCCAGTGCAAGGAGTTTTAGGCTAGGTAAAAAGTAGGTAGAATTCTCTGCCTTGTGGTATTTCATAGGATCTCATCAAACAATCAAAATAGAACCTTCTGGTTTTAAAATATTTTAAATGTTCAGATTATGTAGGAAATCAGAGGCACATCTCTCTTCACGTTCCTGTGATATCCCTTTCACTTCTGCCTTAAGCATACATTTATTATGTTATTCTGAAAGGCTCTTCACCACTGACTGCAGATGCAACCACAACTTGTCAGTGCCTCCCTCCTGCTCCTAAGTCTTCGAGCCTCCTCGGCCATTTTCTCCTTTAAAAACAAGGGTGCTTTTCACAGGCATGAGAAAAAAACACTCCTGCTTATTAAATCAACATCCAACACTTCATCCTCCTTCCCTCCTCCCCTAAAGCCCATCTGAATGGTGTAGGTCAGATTTATAGATGACCAACTACCCTATACCCCTATTCTCTATTACCACATTAGACCTTATAATCTGCTGCTAAAGAACAGGAAGCAGATTTGGGGTTTTGGTTTCGGTTTTCTTTTGTGAGTCTGTGTTTCTAAAAGATATTCATTACCTGGTGTGTTCAGTTCATTTTTGTAATGAAGAAGTTCTCACAAACTGTTTCACTGCCCAGGACAAAGGAGATTCAGTGCTGGTGGGGATCTCTGGGCACAGTGTGGCACGTCCCTGGGTCAAACAGAGCAGTTTGCTCCTTTACCTTTGTTTGTTGCTGCCTCCATGGCCACAGGTAACTGCATGATGTAGTCCACCCTCTCCGTGTAGCGCACCTTCCTGGACTGGCAGCACTGCGTGCGCTCCTCCACCAGGAACCGGAAAACATCGCTGGGGTTTTCCGAACCCACGGGGTTCCTCTGGAAGGGATATTACACCAAATCACCTCTGTGGCCATCACCAAAATGACCAGAAAACCCAAAGGCTGCTGGCTCGTTGGGGGCAAGCACAAAGACACTGATCTGGCAGCTCAGCTCACACTGGGTTGAGTGCAGAGCTCTGGCACCTACAGAGAAAACCACTGAAATCCACAATTTCTGAACCCACTGCAGCATCTTTCCACACACAGGAACTTGCAGGGTATGCACCCCAAGAACCTGACTGAGCCAAGGTGAACAGAAGGGAGGAAGGTGGCAAGTTACAGGAAAGACAGAAAGCTCAGATAAATAACATGGAGCATCCTCTTAGCAAATGGAATTGCTCCTGCCACTCTGAATATGCACTGAAACAGAACAAGCAACTTGTAGTTCATTATCCAGATGGGAATGTCATGCAAATAATATACCTCCTCTTTGTTGTTCATGCTAATGTCTGTTATCAGGCAAGAAACAGAAAAGTCTCTTCTAACCACCCTATAATCAGTACATGCATTTAGGGATGTGGAACATTATGCATACAAATGTGAGTAACTTCATCTAGAGACTGAAAACATGAATAAATAGCCTCAATTCTTGGGGAAAATGGGAAAACGAGGGAGGAAGGGTAGACAAGAAATGCTTTACATCAAAACTACATACATTTGTAAATTCCTTTTTAGAAAGACAGAATTAAAATTCACAGTATGATTCCTTTACACACAGCACTGAGCTGGAGCTTGGTGGAACTAAAGCTTTATACAGAAATATTCAACTGACAAACAGCCACTCTGCTTTCAGCAGGGCAATCCTTCCTCCCATGATTCAGTAACATACAGCTCAGATTTGTAAAACAGCTGGACAGGGTAATTAATTTGCTCCCAACAATTATATGAGTTTGGAACAATAACAGTAATAATCATAATACCCGATTCATTCATATTCCATGACATGCTTCAATATGGTAAACAGGAACAGCAATTTAAAAGGCCACATATGTTCATGAATCTTATAGCCTGTACAGTGATGCTTGACCTCTTTATACTGGTTAGCAGCACCACTGGCCCTGTTCATGGTCATGCAAGAGTCAGAAGTAAAGAAGAGGAAGAATTAAGGAAGCAAATGTTTCTAAAACAAAATACATTTTAGTTAGTCCCACCTTCTACATATCTAAGGCTAAAAATAATATAACAAACAAATGAGCCACTCATGTAACTGTTTTGCCTTCATTGTCTAATATAACCAGAAAAAGAAGCAGCAATTCAGATTTTCTCACCTCCACTAGATTTATAAGATGTAGGAAAAATTCCTGTGCGTCTTGTTGTCTATTAGAGGAAAATTCTGGGTGGCCTTTACTTATAAAAGCCTTGAACATTCGAGGAGATATTCCATTGTGCTGAGGCTAAATGAAAGAGAGAAAAACCTTTTAAAAAGGGATTTTTATTCAATCATGGACCAAATATCTCAAAGTTACTTCACTAAATCTATCTATGGCCCATTTCTGCCACTGGAGGAATGATAGTTTCCATTTCACCTATTTTTCCGTTTTAATAAAAATAGGAAGGGTCCTGAAACAAGATTTGGAGGGTTTTAGAAAATGTTTTATGGCTTAGCTTCTACAGCACTCACTCTACCTGTCCTTTGGCAATTGGCATTTAAAAATATTACTGGAGGTTTTTGAAGGTTAGTAATTTTCAGAAAGGCTGAAAGCCTACATTGTTATATAACATTTGATATTGCTTTCAGAACCCTGTGCCAGAGCATTGAAGCACTTTGGTGTATCACCTGGCAGCTTTCCTCAGGACAAAACCTTTCCAGAAGGCTGTGCACAACCAAGCAGAGAACAACTAATGTGTGCAGCATGCATTCCCAGGCGAGTTGTTAAGAGCAGACATGAATTTGCAATTTGCAGGTGTTGGTCATGCTGAAAAACCACAATTTACTGCCTCAGGCCATTCAGTTACATCAGGAGGAAACTGCCTTAAATTAGAAAATCTCTGGCTTCCACTATAGTCCTGGGTTTGACTTTCTAATCCTTTATACCACTTTAAGAACCTCTCCAAACATTCCAGATCCTCAAGACAACACTAGCTATTATGCCTTTTAAATAACATTTTTGAAGGGGTCAGAATCTATTACTCAGATTTCCCCTCATCATCCATGAAACCAAATAATTTTCTGGACAATCCAAGCAAAGGTATAACCTTTAGAAGCTCTCAGAGGCTGTTAAAAACTCAGCCAATCTCATTCCTTACTACACTTGCACTGTCATATGAATATAAAAATAGAAAAAGCAGCATGAAAATGGAGGCCATATAAAACGCACACCAGAAGAGTAAATTTTTTCCTTTGTTTTACCAGAGTGCAGTATTCCTAGACCCCCTGAAATCAGAAGCAGATTCTCATTTGCAAATGCTTTTTCAATTTCTGGCAGTACACCACCAACCACATCAGGCCAAGATGACCCTTAAAGGCTCCCACCAAGAGACAGAGTCTCGGTATTGCTTGGACAGAGAGATGTTCTGGAGAAGTCTGCATCCTGGGTTCTGTATTGCTTCAGTGTCCTCAACTGCCTTTCATCAAAACTTCATCAAAACTAGGGGAGAGGAGTGCATAAAGCAGCTCACATTACACCATCCCAGGCTTCTTCCTATGCCAGAAGCAAGAATGTGCCACGCTTGCCCTGCTGTATAATGCAGTGAGTTTGGGATCAAGCCTTGGCTCCACCTCTACACTTTGTACTCAGCCACTTGAGCAGGAAGAAGAGAAACATGCCATGTGTGACAGTCTGCAAAAAGAGGATTCAATCTTGCAATCTCACCTCAAGGACAATAAAAGGGGAACAAAAGAAAAAAAAAAAACAAACAAACAAAAAACCAGAAGAAATGTTAAAGCTCAAGGCAGAAAATCAAGCCCTGGCTGATGACCCTTTAGGTGTTCTGCCTCTTTTTAATCCTAAAGTGGGTCCAAGAAAAATGCTGCCATTTCCAGGCTAAACTTCTGTGGTAAAAAATTTCAACTCCACAGCACCACGAATATTTACAGAATACCTGGCATACTTTCCCCATCAACAGTTGCAGAACAGTTTAGCTAAATATAGATTGTGCTGGACCACTGCAGATCTCATATGAATGCTTTTACAGGCACCAACTGCCCAAAACTTTGGATGAATTCCAAAGGCTCAGAAAGATTGAGAACTTCTTTGCATGTAGAAGGGGAAAAAAAGTAAAGGAATAAAAGAAAAATGAATAATTGATATTATAGACACAAAGCAGAAGCACTTAAAAACTAAAATGCTACGCAAACAAAATAAAGCATCCTCAACCTGAAAAAACCATAGATTTGTATTCCAAGAGTGAAGGAATAGAGAAAATATCTATACCTGACTTTTCCTGTAAATAAATCATCAATACAACAAGCAACAAAAGCTGTAAAAGCTGTCTCAAATCCTAATATATGCTATGAATTGCTGGATAAGGAAGTAACTTCATGCATGTAACTTCAGCTTCATTAAACTGAACTAATGAACACAAGTACTGTTCAATGTCAGTAGATGCCTGCTAGAACCTGATAGAGTTTTACACCCTCTGTCATTAGAGTTCTCAATATCTCATCTAATAGTGGCTGCTGTGCTAAACATGGAGGTGTAGGTTTATTCCAAGGATTCAGATCCCTGAACTTCCAGCACAATATTTTCCAGTCACATCCTGTATGTGTTTAGGAAAGCAGGTCAGTCAGTACACAGAATTCATGTATGGAGTTTGCTGAAATCTGTCCCACTATTCCTTTGTCCCAGGCTAATCAGGAGTGCTGATTAGCCTGGAATTTCATTTAATGGGAATGAGCAGGATTCATTTGCTGCTCCAAAACAATTAATTGCCACTGTACAAAGCAATTACTTGGGAGACACACGACTTCCAGATCATGCAACCTACTCTGTACCAGATGCTCTGTGTGTCCCAAATCTTATTGGCATTCTGATTTCAGGAGAAATTCCTATGTCAATAATCGATAGATGAAGGTAGAGGAAAATATCTATTTCTGTGGCAACCACCACCATCCCTCTGTGGCAGAAGCATGCATTGCTCCTGTGGCTCTGCATGGCCCCTCCATCTCCATGGAAGCCTCCAGCACCACCTAACCTTGCATTACCTAGACAGCTTCTCCTGAAAGCAAGTGGAGTATTGTCAGACACTTCCTGGAACAATTCTTTAGCTCTTTATGCTTCCTTTGGAAATTTAAAGAGGGTTTAGAAGTTTGCTTCCAGGACTCTCTGCATAACATTTTTGTTGTTGCTGTACCTCAGAGAAGATAAACATTGGTTGCAAGTTCTGTGAACATTTGCACTCATCACTGGAGCAGCAGAGCACTTTATCAGCAGAACCAGTGCTTGCTTTGATGTGCTGCACAAATAGTGCCTGACTAATTTATCCCTCATTTAGTAATCTGCACATTCCACCTTGCTAAGCATCCCATCCATGCTGGATCCACACGTGTTCCTCAATGCCCAGCACCTGTTCCCTTTTCTCAGGATATCACTTTTACCTAGTTACCAGTGGCTGGACAAACTCAGGCAAATACCTTGTGTTCTTCTTTCATCACCTGCTCAATGAGCTCAGATTTCGTGGGTGGCTTAGAGTATTGGCCTGAAAGGAGGCCGTGTCCCAGTTTAGCCCTGTAAGGAATAAAGTGGTGGGGTGGAAACAAACATGTGAGAAAAACAGAAAAGAAGACTTACTTCAAGCAAAAAAAAAATGAAGTTTACTACTTTTGACTCATTGATAAACCATCATTACCTGCAACTCATTCTCCCTGTGCCGTATCTCACTTCTGACCTCATGAAAAGGTGTTCTTTTGCTCTGCCATTATATCATTTAGATTCCATTTAACCTGACCAAGTAAATAACTGAGAAATGTCACTTACATCTGAGTGTTGAAATCTTGTGTTGGATCAAGAGGGGAATAGTCAAATATTCGTGGAAGGTTTCCCACATACCTAGGCAGCAAGAATAAAGCAGAAACATTCAAATATTGCAGCTTAATGATTCAATCTATCCCCGATGAGTGCTTCTGTCATGCAAAAATAATAGTAAAGAAATGGACATTGAGGTTTCACTTGGAAGCTTCTAGCTATAAAGAATATGGCTGTGTTGTACATCTGGAATTTACATTCTATTCCTTAATCTTGCAAAAGCTGCAGGATGGTGTTGGTCAAAACCACAGAGCTGAATTGAGAACCAGTGTACTTTTTACTCCCAAACAACATAACCAAGTAAATTCAGGTTTGTATCAGGACCAAAATATGTACAAAGAATGTTTCTGTTGAGTTTCACAAGAGGAGCAATTCTGATAACACTGAGGAAAACATTGTTCTAGCCAGCCTGGTGGAAAGTGAAGCATTCAGCAGCACTCTGTGAGCATTGCTGCCCTTGAGCACAGGAAAAAACAGGCTGGGTAGGTATGGCCAGGGTGCTGGTCCCTCTCTCATCAAAGATCTCCACTATTTTGATCACACTAAGTCCTCCAGGTAACTCCCAGGCCCAGGCTGTGGAAAATGATCTTCCTTAATAAAGTCCATTTTGGTATTTTTCAACAGAGGATGTAGAAGAGCTGGAACTTAATGAATCTACAGACTGTTCTCCATATGGCTAACAAAGAAAATCAACACAAGTTTTCTCCCTCTTCTTCTCCAGAAGGTAATTTCTAACATAAAACCTGGCAAGCTTTCCAAAATCTAAAAGCTTCACTTCCAGCACGTACACTACTGCTGCTTTGGAAGGAAAGAGCGCTCTGAATTTTATTTCAAATTTTTATTTCTCCTTGGAGTGATGTGTTCAGTTTTGATCAGTCCAGAGTATTTAATATTTTTCTGTTCTGATTTTGTCCTTTTACCCTCTTAATTCTACAGTGGAAGAATATATTTACACTATTCTTGGCATTATTTTTTTGAAATTGTAATTAAAATGTGCCTCTGGTAGCTCCCCTGCTTAGCCAGACCCACATGCAACAGGTGCAGAGTTTTTCACTAGCATGGGTCAATATCAACATGTTTGTGCCAGCTTTTGGCACAAATCACACTGGAGCACAGAATGACTCCTGCAGTGATACTGGCACGGGCCAGTACAAACCCCCAGTGTGATACTGATGATACCCAGGTAAGTAGAGATATGTGCATCTGTATGTAAAAAGCAGATGCTGAGACATCAAATATCCAAGGTGGCAAATGATTTCCCAGCACTGAAGTTGAGACAGTAAGTTTTTATTTCGAAGGCACATTGGGTTTTGTGTTCCAGCCTTTTCCAGAACAGACTAAAACAATCACTAAATCCTCCAAGCAGCCACTGAACTCAGTGAAAGAGACCTGTTTGCAGGTGAGACAAAAATTTAAACACCATTTTTCTTAGGAAAACAGCAAATTGATGAATGCAACACCTGGTGAGAGAAGAAGTAGTTTGGAGCTACTTAAGCTCGCTGGAACTCTGGGATGCTGAAAATGGCTTGCATGACAGCATTGAGGTAGCAGCTGTTTCCCAGGTTCTTCATGCCCGTGTATCCTGGGCCATACATGGGCTTGAGTTTCACACCAGCTTCCTGAATCACTTCCCATTCCGAGACTCTTGGCTTTATGTCATTATCTCTTAGCCCGTTCTCTGTCTGAAAGCAACAGGATTTTCATCTTAGTCTCTCTAACTTCTGCTATAATTATGCTGCTGCCATCATCACCACCAACTTTGTGAGCTATGCTCCAAGAAATGAGGAGCCAAATCAATGGGCAAGGGGAGGTAGATCCTGCATGTAGGGGGAGATGAGGGTCAGAAAGCCAGCAGTTTGTTCCTCCAATGCACCCTCAGCTCTTTGCACAGCCACTGGCTCTTCGAGTGCTCCCAGTCGTGACCTCAGTCCCAGCTGGGAGCTTCACTTCTCTCAGGCCTGCAACCTCAAGCCTCAGCATCAAACATTGCATTTTTTCAGATTTCCTGTTCCATTTGTAATGGCCAGGAATACCTGCTGCTGTAGAAGCTGCTCATAACAAACAAGCCACATGAAAAGCTGCAGATCCAAGAACTCTTCCCTTCTTTCAAATGGTAAAAGCCAATAATTTGTGGCACTGAAGTTTCTCCCCTTAACACTCAGCCTTCAGCCTGTAGGTGCAGGTCACTACAGTGTCATTTACTGCTGGCACTACTCTGTCATTTCTCAAAGTATTGAACAGACCAAAGGCTGGGGGTGAAACCTTTGCAACAGCTAGGACTAGGTTTTCAAGGCTTCTGAGTAAAACAGGCTTTCCAGAATGATTTGGATAAAAGAAACTTTTTATTCATGATCCTGGCAAGGACATTAGCATACCAAAAATATTATTAGTATCATAAAGACTTTTGAAAACACAGTTTAACTCTTCTCTATCATTTCAATTATTATCATTTTCTCACCACTTGGACAATGAAATACACTTAACAGGTAGCAGGTTTGTTCCTTTTTAACATTTTCACGTTTTCCAGCTAGTGATACTAGGTTATATGCTTGGGTTAAAAAAATAAAGCCAAAAAACAACAAACCAAACCAAACAAAAAAACAACACAACCACAAAAACCACACCTGCCTTTATAAGCATATCCTATTCTGATTTCTTACATCATTTAAAGAGAACTGGAATCAACATCCACTAAGACACGAGTTATTAAAAATACTTCTTTACTAATACAGACACACACAGAGAATCCTTTTTTCCCCAGCTCCTTTCTAGCATGTCACACCTTTGACCATGCTGTTTTCTAGACTTGAGAGAATGTATTTTTCTCATTTTCTAATGCATTTACTGACGAAACCTAAACTGAAATTTACATAAAGAACTTTCTGCCACTTTTTAACTTATCCATTGCTTAGTTTCTTTTTGCTTATGAATTGTAGCTGTTTACAAATGCAACAGGCTTTCCTTCTCTCATTGTAATTAAATATTCTAGACATTCTTCTCTAATTGAATGAGGTTTTTCATCTTGAAGACAAATGGTACATCACACAGGAAAAGTGAAAAATGTAAGCTAAAGACCACGAGGTACATCTTTCAGAAGGCAACTTCTGGATTTGAGAGCAATGATTTACTCAGAACTCTGACCATAACCCCCAAATTAGCTGGCTGAACTTTACAAAACTGTATACTGTCATAACAGTCTGAAGGAATCACAAATAAGCTTCTGTTTCTCTCCCACCCCAAGTGAACAAACAAGTGAAAAATAAGCTAAATAAAAGATGGATTTCCTACCACTTGCATCTGCAGCATATCAATTCCAAAGTGTGCCAAATGTTTTGCTATATGTGGATCTAAAACGGGCTCCTCTTCATCAAAGGAATAGACATCTGCAAAAGCAGAAAGCAACCAGTGAGCCCCAGTATCAAATGTTATCCCTTCTCTTTGTTTACCAACACTGCATTCTCAGCACAGGGCTGCCTATACAAAATGCCTTGTTCATATTCTCCAAGTTTGGTTCTGGCCAGCAGAGAAGTGCCCAAACACACAGCTCAGTAAATATCTTAACACAATCACCTCAAGCACTCTCCTCAAAAGAAATTATATGCCTCCACAGTATTAAAACCTAAAAACATTTATAGGGATCACAGTATTTCCTCTCCCCAAAATAAGAAATGTGTAGGGAAAGCAAGGAACAGGGCATGCAAAGTTCTCAGATGTGTAGCCAGCCCAAATTTTGAACATGACAACAAGAGATTATGAATTTTTGTAGAGCTACTAGATACAGACAGCCCCATTAAAGCTCACACCAACTCACTGCTGACAATAGTATTTTAATTTTTAGTACAGTTTAAGAAATCCACTTTTGCCCTTTTCACACAGAGATGCAGGAAGAATGGGGAAATTATTTGTTAGAATAAAGAGGGGTTTTTTGGATTACACACCATTGGATTGGACTTCCAGAATTAATCTAACCTTGTGGTTAGGGAGAAAAGCTGATTTTCTGAGTGAGATACCTTGCTTTATTGTATGGGAGATTTAGGTTTCAGTTCTCTATGATAGGCCTTTATAGCCTTAAGTAATAGCCCATAAACATTCTCCAGGGCACAGTTCAGACTAAGGGAAGCAATATGTCTAATGATGACATTTTCAATATGAAACCAAGTTTAATGAATCCAAAAGAAGGACAAAAAAATTGAGAGTAAAAGCATTCTTTTTTAGAGTTTACCTAGCAAGTCCTATAATGACACTGAGTTCAGAGCAGGTTTCACCTACATGAACAAATAACAATAAACCTGCAGGTATCATACAAGGCTAGAAGCCGTAAGACATGTGCTTGTAAGACTTGAACAGGCTTTCCACCTTTTCTCTGATCAGGTCTCTGCCTCTGTAGTCAATGACTGCTTTGGTGTCTCCTCATACCAAAATCCAGAACCCTTGTGCCAGTCTCCCTGGATTTCCCTCAGGCAAGTTTCCTTCATGCCCAGCAGTCTCTCACAGTGACCTTGCTCCATAAAACCAGACCTAGGCTGACAGAGGAAGCTTAGCCAGGAGAAAGGAAGAGAAGCAAACTCAGGAGGAGATAGCAGGAGCACAGATAAAGGCTGTTCACAGCACAAATATCACTGCTGGAAAGTCCTCACCCCGGCCTCTCCAGGCAGCTGCAGACCCTGGCTCTGACTCAGCCCATCCCCTTTAACAAAAGGCATTCTCCTTGAGGTCTGCTAGTACCAAACCCACACTGAAATGACAGATTGAAGGTTAGCCAAGAACTCAAACACTAACTTTTAACACTGACCAGCCCTGTGGAAAGCCTCTCTGAGCAGGGAGCTGTGCTGTGAGCTGTGCTGCCAGCTGCTGAGCAGATGCCCCACTAACACTGGTGCCCATGACCCTTCTGGCATGTGCGTGGCTGTAGCTGCCCAGCTGCTGGAATTCCGTGGTGTGGTAGCAACTGCACAAGAAGACATGACTGCTCATCCACACACACGGCACCACAACATTCCCAGAGCATTCTGGTGAGGTCACAGCACAGCCACAAGATCCCGAAAAGTTCAAACCCCTGATGGAGTGAGATCACACAGCAACTGAGCTTGGGTGACTGCTATCAGCGTGGAAGCTTTTGATATTGTTTTCCCTCTGCTCTGACAACTGCAGAGAGCAAATCATCTTGGACTACTGGCCCAGAGCAGCAGAAGTGGAACACAAAACTAACATTTTGCTCAAGCCCAGCTTGTGCCATACTTCAGTACATTCTGGTGTGTAGCTTAAGTTCATGGGAAAAAGACAGAGTTCATTGTTTCAAAAAATCAGAGACAGAAAATAAGAGCTGCCAAATACAGGTCTGCAGTGCTGTCATACAGACTCTGGTAGATGAGGAATGTAGTCAGGTCAGCAAATGTGACACACAAGGACCTGGTGTCATTAGAGTGAGAAAGGGGAAAAAGGGAGCAGTGGAAGGGGGGAAAACCCACCAAGACAAATCTGAGACAGGCCACACAGAATATTATTAAACAGAGAGAAAAATCACAGAATATGCTGGGTTGGAAGGGACCCATCAGTATCATCCAGTCCAACTCCTGGCCCTGTGCAGGACGCACAAAGAATCCCACCACGGGCCTCAGAGTGTTGCCCAAATACATTTTGAACTCAGGCTCAGTGCTCTGACCACTTCCCTGGGGAGACTTTTCCAGTGCCCAACCATCCCCTGGGTGGAAGACCTTTTCCTGATAACAGTCATCATGATTCATATTGTTTTAAGAAAATAAAAACGTCAATGCTACTTGACTTCATTTTCTTCCACAGCTCAAGATTTACACCTGTTCTGACTGTGCAGACATCTCTCCTTCCTACTTAGATGGTAACAGGCAATGGTAACAGTCCCTAAAGAAAGAAGTGGCTCAGGATCCCCCCAAAAGTATCTGACAACTGCTAATATTAGCATCCACAAAGCAACACCTTCAAGCACGGATCACAAGGGGCTTCCCACTGCCAGTGCCCAATTCCATGCCTCAATCTATTCCAAACAAGCAACCTCACAGTGACTGGAAATAAAATCTAGTGGCACTGTCAAGAGAGGCAGCGGGCAGCACAGTCTGCCCAGTGCTCAGCCTACTGAGGCAAACAACTTTTCTGACTCCCTGGTGTGTCCTGTCCAAGGTACAAGAGTGGAAGAGAAGCTTGGTTCAGTTTCTGCCCTGATCCAAGATGTGTCTGCTGACAGAATGCTACAAAATGGGGCTAGCACCTCAGAAACCTTTCTGTGTACACAGCACAGATTTCTCAGGGCAAGACACAGAGCTCTCCTCTGTGAACACGTAGGGTGGGTGTCAGTGGAATACTGGAACCATCTCCTTCTCCTTCCTACTGGTGTGAAAAAGGAATAAATTATGTCAGGGCAGGGACTAGCATGTATTACTCCTGTACCATCACCTCTTCACCTTTAACCCGGGGGAGCAGAAAACAGACAGATTTTGTGTCACCATCAGCCACAGAGACTCTTTCCTGAAGCTCATCTATCACCCAGCCCCATCGAGGGGTTGTGAGTACTACAGAAATATAGATCAGAGACAGAATAATTACTGAAAAGGAGCAAGAAAGGTTGGGGGAGGGAAGACTTTTCTATAGGGAAACCAAGTAAACATCATCCAGAAGAACAAAGGTCTGTGGAGAACAGCTGGTGCCTCTCATTCAGAGGGAAGGATGACAGCCTGTCCTTTGTTATCCCAAAGGCCACATAAGAGAGGAAGCAGCTGATCAGTGGGAGGCACAAGGACAGAAGCCATAAGGAAACAAGTATTGCTGCTAAAGATGGGAAAGAAAAGAAAAAATCCTGAAAAAGCCCACTATAGAATATCCTGTTTGTTTTGTATATGCAATTGAAACCTACAGCTGGGCAAATCCTAAATGCCTTCAATAACTGAGAGATTTGGATAGAAATCATCCAAGACCAGGGTCATGCAAGGAAATACCATTCCATCTGGGAGAGAAAAAAGTTGTTTTTGCTTAGTGTTTCTGTGGCACAGCTGGTTGAAACTGACTACAGCCACCTTTCCTCAACACTGAATAGGACTTAGAAAAGCTCTCAGCTGATGCTTGTTAAAAAAGGGGCTGCTCTAAACAGCAATTTTTCATCTCTGTATTCATAAGCACAAAAGCCAAAATACAATCATGCTATGTGTTCTTCCATTTTTACTTCTCCATGCAGCTGCAACAAAAGATCTCTTTGCTTACGACTTTTTCAACTCCTCGTGTTTTTATTCCATCTAATCCTCACACACCATAATCCCCTCTGCAGCAACACTGCAGAACATCACACTTGGAGAATATGCAAACAAGGATACAGCTACAGCTTTTTTCCCCTCCCAAGATTGTCACACATTTTACAAATGAGCATCACAGCAGCCCCATGAAGATGAGTGTTCATTAGACTGTTTCAGCAACATTTTGTTCAACAAGGAAAAAGAGGAGTTTCTGCTACAATTAAAAAAAACATACATGCTATTACAAACAGACTTTTAGATTCAAAAAGCTCATTACCCTGTTGTTGTTTCTTTGTTACAGAAAATTGAACCATTTGCCCTAGGAAATGTAGCAGAACTAAAAAAAATATTGTTTCTCCAGCTTCTGTTGTTTCAGACTACCATTCTTATGTTGTAAGCCTAGTGTTATGCAAACACTCCAAAAATATTTACAGAAAATATAAAATGAGCAGATAAAACAGGTATGGGCTTTCTCAGAATGGAGTGTGTGTCATTCCCCTCAACCCTGATCAACACTCACGGACTCACAGAGTTTCCCTTCACTCTCTCAAACACTTACACTAGAAGCACAAACCCAGTTGGTAACAGATGCAGTCAGTCTCATGCACAGAAGGTACCTCATCTCAGAGCATGCCACGTGCCTGACCTGCTCCATCAGGAGTGATGGTTCCCAGCTTCACAGCCAGGGGATAGCCTGTCTCCCTGTAGTGCTCCATGGCATGTCCGCTGCCCCCGCTGCCGTCGAAGAACCACTTCCCGCAGAGCACAGAGCCGTCGGTCAGGTTCAGCCACAGGTTCTCCCGCAGGTCACACTTGGAGCATTTCCAACCACTGCGAGACAAAACAGGGAGAAACAGCAGGAGCAGGTAAGGCAGGAGCCAGGTCTGTGTCTCCCATCGAGGCAGGTCAAACCGACCCACATGCCCAGCCCAGAGCCACGCAAGGGAACCGTGGGCCGAGCTCCTGCCTCTAGTTCAGTTATGAGTTAGCGAGCCTACAATGAACAAACCTCATTGCCCTCACCTGGGGGGAATTCTAACACCATTGTCTAACTGTACAAGTGTTTTAGCATGTTTAGATGCCTGCAGCTCTTCTTCCCAGGAGTCAGGTTCCTGCTTCCTGTAGGGTGATTTTGCACTGAGGAGTGCATCACAAGCTATCGTCACCTGGAAGACAAATGGATGTCAGTCAAAGCCTTACACAACTCAGTGACTGGACAGACCCTGGCATTCAGCCTATTGCTAACCACATACAGAACTGCTTATCAGTAGGACTATTTATATACTCAAATATGCATCTAATCTTTTAGACTGTCGTCATTATTTTAGCAGGAGAGTAAGCACGTGTACTATGTGAGCTTTCCTAGGACAAGCTGGCACCATAATAAGGGAAGGAGTACAGGAGATAGAAGGAAATCCAAGAAACAAAGACAAAGATTACTTTTAAAAATGACTGAGACTCTATTATAGCTGGTAAAAAAAGATCTTTATGTCCAAACAAGCACTGCACATAAGAAAACAAGGCACCATCTTGACAAAAACCGAAACAGAAGACAATTCCTATGACCACTTCCACACACTCACTGACCAGTGCTGGTAGCTCTTCTATGTTGGGTAATGAGATTTCATAGTGATCAGGAAAGATAACAAGTTTTGCTTCATCCTCATACTCAAAGTCATCACTGTTGAGATCACTGCTTATCTCCAGATCTGGAAAACAAGATGGGCAATGTTAGGAGACTGGCCCATGATCAAGGCTCCAAAACTGTGATGGGGTACCACTATAAACACTGCTTGCCTGGCATCAGCCAGTGGTTTCTCTGGCTAGAAATATTTGTGAAATCCTGATCTAAACTGAAATCTCACCATCCTGCAGGAGAATGTTCTGAGGACCAAAATCTCCACTAAATGCATCCCCAATCACAGATACAGCTGGTTTGGCCTCTCTGCAAGCAGTGCACTGTTGCAGACACCACATCCTACAAAGCAGCAAACAAAATTCTGCTCCTTTTGGGCAAAATCAGGATGCAATACTGCTGTGCCTTTTACCCAGAATCTTGAAATGCTATAAAGCATGGAGACCAGGTCGCACTGCACATGCCCAAATTGCAGAGGACAAATAAAAAGAGCACCCCATATTTTCCAGATCACAGACCTGGCTGAAACGTGCTGTGGCTCCCATCCATCTTGAACCTGTGGCCTTTCCTCCCATAAAGATGTCCATGGCTGGAAGTATTCCTGTGTCTCATCCAAAGTCTCAAATAGCTACAGCAAGTACAGTAACACCAACAATATCCCTCTCTTGCTAACTCCATTCTTTAACCAGGGTAACTATCTGTTTAAAAAGCACTCATTAGCTACTAAAGCTTTTCTTTGAAGATCAAGCATTCCACAGGGTTTGTGTACATTTTTCTTCCAGTGTAAGGATGACTTATTTTCTTAAATAGGAGCCTTGACCAAGCAACATCAGCTAAAATGTTTGCCCAGAAATATGTGGACCCAAAGAGAAGCAGAAGGGTATACTGGGAATTAAACAGCTAGTGTTTGTGTCTCTAGCTCCATGAAAAAATATAATTATTAATTACTTATCACGCAGTGACAAGAAGACTGAGTTAAGATCTTACTCTTTTCTTCCTAGGACAAATGAAAAAGTTAAGACCAAACATGCACGTGTCAGAAGTTTTACAAGATTCAACTGCAAGAATTGCCCAGGCAACAATGGGATTTTCTGGATCCTTCTCCCACCTGGACATGTGGGATCCACTGTATTCTGATGTCAGTGGCTATACCAGTCACTGGCAGAATAAGGTTCAACCAAAAAAAGAGATGTGTGAGCAGCAGCCAAAGCTGGCTCTTAATATCCCCCCTAATACAAGCAGATGCTTAATGAGTCACTCGGTCCTAAATGAGCAACCACTGCACCCTGGGAATGCCTGAAATCTCAAATGTATGTTTGGGACAGAGGTGAGGATGACAGAAGCCAGATTTAGAAAACTGAGATCTCTATTTACCCAGTGAGCAGTAACAGACTGAGCAACCCAAATGATAAAACAAGTATCAAAATATATTTTAACTTGACCTGGAAAGAACAGCTCTTGAGAGGAACATCAGCTCTTGGCTCACCTGCTGCACCAGCCTGCCCTGAGGTGACAACACCCACTGTCAGAGACCTCCAGCAACATGAACTCTCTCTCACCAGCAGCCAAAAAAAGCCCTTTCTCATCAGCTCAACAGAGACACAAAAGCAAGAACATTTTCTCACACTGAAAGCATGACATTTCTAGAGAATGTACTAATTCATTACTAATTCCCCAAATCACACCATTTTCATAATGATCCCTCACTTTCCTCCAGGCTTCTCTCTCAGTTTGTATTCCAGTCCTGTATTTGATAGAGGAGTGATCTCCACAGCTGCAGCTTTTAGCAGCTCTTCTGCTCTATGGAACAAGGAAACTGAGTATCTCCAAGCTGATGGTGCACACGGCAACACATCACAGGGAATCTTCACTTAATGCCAGAAATGTGATGCTGGCCAGCATAACAAAGCCGAAAGTACTGAACAGCAGAGAGGTTCCTCGCAGAGGATAAAAGCTCCGAGTGTGCTCAGCCAGGCTGGGAGGCAGTGAACGCTCCGGCAGGGCTGGCTGTGGTCACACAGCGCCCCAGCCACCAGAGGGAACCTGGCACCAGCTCACTGCGGCCACCGGGCTCTGGGGACACGTGGAGCCGCTGATCTCACTGCCTTGTGCTATGGACATTCACTGAAAGCACCTGCAACCCCCCTAGGGAAATAGCAATGATACGGTCGCCTGTGCTCAAAATTCAGACACACACTGCAGCTCATCTCCCAAGCCAGACAGCAGCCAAAGAGTAGAGACTTCAGTGCTGCTGGCCTGACCTGCATCTGAACCAGTGATCCAGGGATGAAAGACAGAGTATCCTATTAGCAATCATCTGCTGTCATCTAAGGACTTCACATGCTTAGGAGCACCAGCCTCCTGTGTGCAATGGGCAGGGAAGGGAATTTCCTTTTTACCTGCTCAGGCTTCATGCTATTGGTATCAGAGAAAAGCAGAAAATAGTGTTCCATCAGCATGGGACTCTTTCTGCCTGACACACCAATATGGCAGCATCCCACTTGTTATTTTAAAGAAGGATGCACAAAGCTTCATAATAGTCCTGGGAAACACCATGAGGTTTAAAATTCCCCTTTTGAAGGTGACCACCTAAAACTGGTACACTTCCACCCAACACCTACTCCCTCTGACTAGGAATTAAAAGGCACTGCCTTATCACTCCGAAGACAGTGTCTCAGGGTCCAGACCCAGTACATAAGAGTGGAATGGACTTCTAAGGTCACAGACTGAAATCCCTTTATACAGAGCAGTTGACCATATAAACTAATCCCTTTTAGGGACACTCAGAGGAGCCCCTTAATGATGTCAGTTGAAAACACTCATATTTTTAAATCTTGGCTTGTGTGTGCTGACAGACATAGCTGTTAAGTTTAGTAAGAAATTGTACCTGCATTATATTTTCTGTGCCTGTGCAAGGGCCAGCAAGGCCAGAAAGCATGAGGGCAGAAATAATAAAAACAGACGACTGTGACTGTAGAAGGCCATGGAGCCCATGCTAAATGTAGACAGAATTTGACCCTGAAGCCACTGGGCACCATGTGCAGTCTGCAGGTAGTTTCTAGTGCAGAATTTTAGGGAGGATGAAGAGTAACTACAGGAAAGAGGAGTAGGGTGAAATCTATGTGCAAAAGGAGCATATTTGATTAAAAATTACCACTAAAGACACTGAAAAGCATGAACTTTCAAGCACTATGTCCAAAGTTGTTTCTTGATCAAGGATGTTATTCCAAGATGCACTGTGAGCAGAAGGCAAATGAGAAGGCTTTACTCAGTTCTGAGACTGAGCCATAAGACAACCAGCTGGTTTGTGATCCTTCCAAGCAGGGCCAGCTTGATGGCCAAGGTCTACAGGACATGGTTTCCCTTCCAGTGGAGTAACACCTTTCTGGTGCCTCCTGAGAGCCTCAGATCAGCTCTCCGGCCACCAAAACAAAGTATCCACAGGTTGTTTGTGTTGTGTTGGGAGGCCAGGAGGACAGGCAAAGCAAAGCAGCAGACAGCTCAAAGCAGAGGCTCAACTGCTGCTGTTATTTTGGGCGAGTGGTCGGTGGAGTAAATTTACTGCACCTCGCACGGCATCAGTGAGCGACGGCGAGAACGCTGCGGCTGAACTGACTGAAAGCAGCAGCTGGGAGAGACACCACTGCCACCTAAACCAACCCTGAGGGGGAAGAGAAGGAGGGGACGTGCCCAGATCAGATTTAGACAAGTTACCAACTGACTGCACTAATAATAGGGGCATAAAGGACTCCAGACAGGACCCCCAAACAGGATTTCCTGCGCATATGGATGTGTCTGTGCGCGTGTGAAAGGGAATGCAAACGTGAAAATTGAATGAGGATGTTGACTAACAAGTCTACAACTGATTTTGAAACCCTAGAAAGACACCTTAGGAATCTGGGCTTGATCCTGCTCTCGCTGAAAGCAATGGACAGATTTGTATTGAGTTGGAAGTGGAGACCTGGGTCTTTAAATCACATTATTTCTTCCTGAAGCTTCTAAATAATAGGGAATTGCAGCAGCACTTTGCAAATTATGAGCTACTCAGTAAATTTGTTTTCAGGCACATTCAAAATATTAACTTCATCAGATGAATTATAAAACAGAAAAGTCTTTTTTAAAATAATTACTTTCCAGTCATAATGTTTTCCTTTGCAGAAAAATGAAAAGTAAAACTTTCTGCAAGAATCGTTTGGCTGATTCTCTACTTGTAAAAGAACATTCAAACTCCTTGCTACATCTCCAAAGGATTTTTATGTTGTTCCTATTGCTAGGTAACACCTCATCCCTTGCATTTCTGGCACAGTCACAAGTTAAGCAAGCAAAACAAAACCACAAAAATTCAAGTTCAGAACTGTTTTGACAGCAGCATTAGCCTGCCTTAAGCTAGTCTAATTTTCACAGTTCTACCCAAACCAGCAAACTATTAAGACTCTATTAGTATAAGGTATCTGCTCACCATCCTATACTCAATTCAAACATACATGGCAAAGCTAAAAAGCAACAGCTAATCAGTTCTACTGCTGCTGCTGGGGAATATGCACTATTTTACTGGGCTAAAGTGGAAAAATATTGTCAGGAAATGCTTAAATTCTCCTTCATCACAACTTTTCATTCACAGCTACAGATACTCTGTTTCTGCTTACTCACATAAATATAAACTTTAACCACTCATGGTAAAAGCCTTCTTCAGAAGCTCTCCAAACAAAACCATCCTTACTGCAAACAGGGTTCTGCTCCTGCCTGAGAGACCTGGGAGAACAAAGTGAAGCTGTGGTCAAATCCAGTACAGCCACTCTTAGGAGTGGTCTTTACACATGGGAACAGTAGCCACGAGTCCATCCACTGCTGTCAGCAGGGAGGTGCCATCCAGGAAAACCTCGGCAAGTTCACAAGTTCTCCCAGACTCTCCAAGTGGAAGTTTTCTTTTCCAAGGTCTCCTGAGACCTGCTGTGTGTCACAGATACTCTTCAGCAGCAATCACAGACCTGCTGACAGAGCTGTTCATCTGAGGACTACAAAACACTTTTAACTGGTGGTCTGAGCTAGCACTGACTTTGCTCAAAACAGAGCTGCCACAGCTTGCTGCACTGGCAGATGATGCTCTGGTAACCAATCTGAGACAGGACATCTGTCTAGGGACAAGTTTTATGACAGTCACTCTGCCAGCTCTGTATAGCCATAGTCTGGCATGGATCAACAGATGCTCAGGAAGGGGGCACCAGAACCAGGCAAAAATGGGGTGATTCCTCCCTCAATGCAGAGTTCAAGTATCTACCTGAGGTGTTTTGTTTGCTGGGGGTGAGGGAGAATGGTGTTTGCTAGTTGGTTTTGGAGGAAGATATAGGGGGAGATACTGTGTGTAGATGCAGTTTCACTGTTCAAAAGGGAGCTTCGCTTCCTATTTATAAAGCAAAATGATGGAGAACAAAATACAAAGTGTTGCTTTACTGGTGTTCCACTTAAATCTCCCACTGCTGCTGACAACTGAGCTGGAATCTCAGAGAACCATTCGCTCCATCTCTCTCTCAGAACCTCCTCTCTGAGCATCAACAGGTAACTTGGACCACATCCCTGTGCACACACAGTCCAAGCACCTCTCTTGTATTCTTTGCATCTTTCAACTACTTCATCTATTGCAACTTCAAGTTCTCAGTAACACCTTAAAAATCATTTTTAGATTTAATCTCTTAGGTAATCTTAAATCAACCAGCAAACTCCATTTCTTCAGTTTTCAATCCCTTTCCAGACAATTACATTGCATTAATTCTTCATCGTTAGAACATTCTGAAAGACTCTGCTGATAACTCCTGGGATAACATGTTCAGGGGGACTCTGCTGGTAATTATGGTAAAAACTGGACCTCCAACCCCTTCAGCACAAGAATCTTCCCCCTAATTCTGCTACCCCTTTCGACCAGAAGCTCATAAGGATGATCACTACACCCCATTAACCAAGTTTTTCTTATTCACACATAAGGCACTGAATAAGACAGACAGTCTGCTTTAACTATCATCCCAAATTCCCTGAAACATTGCACAGCCTGAGCTGAAGTTGTCATGTCCACATTGTCTAGCAACACCTAAACCAGTCAGATTAATGGCAGTTCATACATTTCAATAAGCAATGCTGTTATGCTTCCTGATTACACAGAACACTCACAGCCAGCACCCTCCAGCCTTCTCCAAAGAAAACCAAACCAAAACGTGCCCAGAACCTGATGTACATGTGCACATGCACACACACTTTGCTGTGAATCTTTCCATGTTTAGGGAAAGGCAAATATTGCAGTTGACTGGCCCAAGCAGCCTGTGTTTCTATTGCATTTACTAGATAGCAGCAGTGCTAGAAAGTAATCAGTGAGCATCCAAAAGATGTTTTCCTAATACTAAGGAGATTGAAAAGGGTTTAGTATCTTTAATAGTTTTACATCAAAGAGGATTATGACAAGCAATGTAACAAATGCCCAAACTGGATTGACTTTGTACACAAAGCTTAAATCTCTGGGCCTTCAGGGAATTACTGAAAGGCACGTAGAAACACAGGGATGCTGGAGTTAGCCACTGATCCTTGTCTGGCTTTGTCTGCCAGGGCAAGCCCTACCTGGCAGGTCACATACCTGGGCTGTATCAGCCAGGATAAATTCACCATGGGCCAGCAATGTGCCCTTGTGTCCTCTAAGAAGGCCAGGGGTATCCTGGGGGCATTACAACACTGGCCAGCAGATCAAGGGAGATCCTCCTCCTCCTCTACTCTGCCCTGGTGGGGCTGCACCTGGAGCACTGCATCCAGTTCTGGGCTCCCCAGTCCATGAAAGACTAGAACTGATGGAGAGGGTCCACCAGAGGGCTACAAATATAATTATGGGGCTGAAGTATCTCTCTTACAGGGACGGGCTGGGCCTGTTCAGCCTGGGAAAGAGACTGAGAGGGGATCTTAGCAGTGCACAGAAATATCTTAAGGGCAGGTGTCAAGAGGATGGAGCCAGATTGTCTCCAACAGTGCCCAGTGCAGGACAAGGCACAACAGGCACAAACTGAAACATAGCAAGTCACATCTAAATATGAGGAAAAGCTTCCTTACTTTGAGGGTGACAGAGCACAGGAACAGGCTGCCAGGAGGGCTTATGGAGTGTCCTTCTCTGGAGATATTAGAAATATGCCTGGATAGGATCATGTGCAGCCTGTTCTACATAAACCTGCTCCAGCAGGAGATTGGACTTGATGATCTCCAGAGGTCCCTTCCAACCCCAGCCATTCTGTGATAGTGCCCAAGGTCACAATGAGAAAGACAGAATTAAAGCAATCTGTTTAGATGAGATCAGCAGTTATAGACCAATGAAAATATGTTGGATTAAGAGATAAGACACCAAATTTTGCTAAGCACCTCTGCTGCTGTCCCATGCAAAATGATCAAATCAGCTACCTCTCTGTGCTTTTGTTTCCTCTGCTATAATTATGAAACATTTCTTTGTTCTTTGCTTTAAGCACGGCCAAAACCAGTAACATCTGCTGATCCAAAGAAGTGGACACAAAGCATTTGGAAGCATGGAAGCACTGCCTCCAGGAACAGAGCAGACTTGATACCAGTTTACTGTATTGCAGGGGCTGCAATGAAGACTGCAGTAGAACAATTGACCAGATGAGATACATTTTCAAAAGTGCATTAGATTCCAGAAGTGCTGGATTAAATGGTGATAGATCCATGTCCTAAACCCACCCCAGTGAAACTGCAGTGCCCTCAGGAGTTCCCTTGGAACTGCTGCTCAAGACCTACTCAGAGGGAACAAAATGCTCATGCACAAGGGTGGAATTTGAGGATTTCAGCGTGGCACATCAGAGATACTCTGCCAGCACCCTGTGTGCTGGCACTCCTCAGTGACAGGAGCCTTCAGGTGTATGCAGAAGACCAGCAAGAACAAAATTTGAATGTGCTTTTGTACTTTGTATTTACAGTCACATTGCTAAGGCTGTACAAGCACTGCTGCACTGCAGCCAGCTTTGTTTCTGAACCAACTATTTTATAAGCATCCCGTGACAATAATGATTTTCAATGTAAACTGGCAGTAAATGGCATTTAGAGCAGCATCTGCAATGTAACAGTCTCTTCCTACAAGTCAACTTTTTTATTACTCATTTTCAGTCTTTTTTCTTTCTCAGCCCTTCTTACAAGACTTACTTACATTAACAACAACAATTTATCAATCAGGGACACATTCCACAGATCAAAGCAATTCCAACAGAAGGTCGTTCTATTGTTTCTCTTTAGCCATAAGAGCTGGCAATTGTAAAGAAAACATTTCACCTTTTCGTTACCTGAAGAAAAATTCACTATTCACTATTAATACAGAGACAATAAATAATAGATGAATTGGAGAAATACCACAAGCTGTGGGAGAAGAGGGAACACAGGCTTTTCATCACATTCTCCTCATCCATATTTATAAGTCCCTCAGGTTTTCTGGGTAATCTGAATAAATGGATTTTGGATGATATGGGCATGGTAAGAAAACTGCTTTCCATGGAGCAAGGGAATAGAACTGTGGACATAACAGAATTAGAGATGCTCATGATGTATGTGCAGTTGCATTCACACAACATCACTGAAGAAGGTTTACCTGTGTAACAACTTTAAAATGGTAAAAACCCTTCCTGTGACCAGCTGCAGAGCAGAACAGAGCCACGCTGAGGCCCTAATATATTTCAACATTAAGTATGGGTCAACATTCTAATAAAAGGGTGCTTTCTGGAAATTACAGAAAGCGAATGGACAGAATTAGTAAAAAAGTGCCTTTCAAAGCCTAGGCTGTTCCAGAGTAGTTGAAGATCTATTTTACATTAAAATGTTTCACATATATATCCACCCATCTTTCAATATGCACCAAAATGGTTAAGAATTACTTATTTGCCTGGAAAAACTTTGTAATCTAGAACCGAAAGTTAAAAAGGAAACCAAAACACACGGCAGGAAACAAAACCCCAAAAAGAGCCCCAAAGCCAGACACAATGGTGGGCAGAACCCAAGCCCACATGCAGACAGGGTCAGAAAAGGACTGCGTGAAAGCAGCTGCTCACAATACCTAAAAATAGCTTAGCACTCCTCCTTTTTGGTAAAGCTCCACCAGATGCTCCTGGTACCTTCTGGAAAGAGAGAAAGAGACAATTAAAAATCCATCAAGTGAGACAAGAGTAAATCTGCATTAACCCCTCCGACCAAACCACAGTCCTTGATGAGCAAGAATGCAAATGCTCTTTGCACTGGGACTCATCACTGCCCACCACCCCCGAGGAGTGAGGGAGCCTCCACCTGAGTCCTTCACTCTGGGCTCGTTGGCAAGTGGTCAGAGGGTGTCTCACAGCCACCACGGGTGACAGCTGCTCTGTCACCAAGACAGAGACACCCAGCACCTCTCAGACCTCTCTCCAATAGATCCCCAACAGTATTTCTTAATGACTAAAGCTGAATTAGAGAGAAGAAAAGGCTATTATCTGCATAAAGGATTCAACCCTTCATAACTAATTCCAGTAGGACCACTTTGCTTTGATCTGTTAGTTCGGTTCATTTTCTTCTACCCAGAAAAAAATGCCCTTTCCATCAGGATCTGCACCTGCTTCCATTAATCCAAATTACCACCATGTTTTCTAAATACTAGGAAGTATGTAGGAAACTCAACGACACCCAAGCAATTGTTTAGTGGGGGATTTTATTGTATTTTTTTAATTTAAGGACCACAGCAGAAAACAGTAAAAACTTCCAAATGAGATTAAGTTTCACTACTTTTCCAGTTCAGAATACCTCAGACTACAAGGGAAAACACAACTAATGAGGAAATGTCAAAGTCAATGCACTTACTCCTTAAGCTGTTTATTAAACGGCACCATTAAATCAAATTAAATCAAAGAAGCCTCTGTGGCTATTTGGTGCCAACATGATGCATGATGTAGTGTGTAATGTTAGTGTAACTGGCAAGGCTGTTAGGCAACTCTTTTTTTTTTAAATAATAATATTGGGATACAACAGGTGGAGAGAAACCAGCCAAGAACCTGTCAGCCTACAGGGAAAGTTCATGTTCGCCTCTGCCCCTTTGCAGGCAAAAGGGTCACATATTTTGGGTGGCTCCCTTCACCATGTAAATAAAGCTTTGGCCTAAGCAAAGTGCTTTAATCATCACTGAGGTCTCATACATCATAGGAAAATTTTCCATTCTTAGAAAGAGCAGATGCCGACAAACACCCCTTGGCTGCATTTAAGAGCAGAATCCATTATCCACATAGAAAAGCCCGAGGGAAAAGTCAGGGTTGCAACTCCAGCAGTTCAAATAAAAATAAAAATTCCTCAATGAAAGGAAAATAACATGCAGAACGTTTCTTTCTTTAATGCTGCTGGAATTTAGCAAGTGGAAAGGAAGTAGCCAGGAATTTACTTTAAATGTATTTAAAATCTTTTTTAAAAACCAGTAGCAAGAAACAACAGAGCCCAATTGCAAATACGTTATGAATAAATTACACATTCTCCAAGGACTGTATTTCCAAGAACTAAAAAAATTTTTTTTCCAATACTAGGAAGCTCCAATTGAATTCTGATGTCACCAAGTGTGAGATTGTGAAAGTCATTAAGACTAGAGATTTCAAAGAGAAAGAATTCACATGGAGTGTTTATATTTAACTCAGGAGGCAACGATTTCAGTTTGAGTTTTCCAAATACAAATACATCAGAATCGAAGATGCTCAATACTCCTGAAATGCCCACCACCTGACAGTCTTTTTTTACCTAGTCAGAAATCACTGAAAACATTCTCCATTCACAAACCCATTTCTGTTTCTAACAGATGTGACACACCCAACAAACGGGAGTGACATGAAGCACCAGCAGTGGCAATAAATTCCATTAGTGATGCTCCTTGGACAAGGTGACAGTGCAGCCTGTTCTGCTGTCTCTCACTTTTTATAACACCACCATCCCTGGATAACATCCAGAAACCCATCCCTGCAGGAAATCTTTGTGCTTCTCTGCCCAGTGTTTTCAACAGGGCTGAGGTACCACTACAGCACCAAGCTGAAGCTCTGCCTAGAAATGAATAGCACCCAGACAGTTGTATAAAAGTCACACACTACAGGAAAGAGGCTGATTTAAAAATTCTGAAGAATGAAACTCTGTGGAAAAGGAAAAATAAAAATCAATTTCCTTTATTTAGCTAAGAATTTTACCAGAGGGTGCTCCACAACTTGCACTTTGATGATTCAGCAGATGACTCTGGTGCTGAGCTGCCACGGGCAGATGCTCCAGCTCTACTTGAGCCAGCAGGCTGAAGATGTGACCCTTATTTTCTAATTGAATTGTGACAAGATACACAACTGACATTTATTCCAAACATCTTGGGAAGCAACCCGGGATTTCTGCAGCAATGCAGTGCATTCTGCAAGGATGATGCCAAGGGAACCACGGGCAGGAATAGCAGCCTCACTACAAGAATCTTAAGATAGCATATCCAATGCCTTTGGCCTTACTGTATCCTACATCATTAAAAGCTTGGCTTCCAAAACCAAAACCACAATGGAGCATGTGCCAGACACTTCATAAAACACTTGATGTTTCACATTGCTCAAAGGAAAACATGGATAGCACTTAAGAAGCAAATAGTCACAGCAAAAAAAAAAAAAAAAAAAAAAAAAAAAAAAAAAAAAAAAAAAAAAAAAAAAAAAATCCACAGCTAATATATGAGGAATCCTGGCTATGAGCCCTATTACATGATGCAATATTCACCTGCACTGTGTAGTCAAACCCTGTTTCCTGCCACATGACCCAGAGAACCAGTGCATTGCCACCTTCCAGCACAGAGCCAGCCCCTCTGCTACATCATGATTCACCCGGAGAAAAACAGGAACCACTGAACTCCTTCAATCAAAGGGGTTTGCAACACCAAACAACAGCTGGGATATTTGTTTCTCCATTTTGGAGTTCTTCAGCCTAATCTTTATCAGGAAAGGAATTTTTGAAGCCTCATTTTAACCCTAGTTTACCTTAACTTATGGAGGAGATTTATATACAAGGAAAGCTGACAGGATTTCTGTCCACCTGTCTCTAGATAGCATCTTTCAGTAGTGTTAAATTCAGTCAGAAGAACCATTGCTAAAACCAGAGTAGGCTCTGCAAAAACTCAGTTAACAGACTGAAGGAAAATGTTGGTATTACCCTTAGAAGGAAAGGCAATTCTAAAGTATAACAAACATAATTTACCATCTCATCCTGAAGACATGCAATCCACCTCACTGTAATTCTGATAAAATATGAACACTCCTCTACTGGAAATAAGGTAAATGGTCAGGGCACTTTACATAACTCAAGGCCTTCATCAGCCAGGGGAAGCATTGCTGTAGAATGAGAAACAAGGATTCTAATCCACCCCAAGCAGCTATTTTAAGTCCTCTAACTTGCCAATAGAGACAGAACTTATGGGACAGTGAGCTATAAGCAAACCCCTATAGCTATATGCCTTCCCTACAGCTCAGGTCAGAAGTAATTAAGAGTCTTTTAAAGAAGGCAGACAAACCACAGACAAACAGAGGTTATAAAGCACAGGTTGTAAGTGACTGCTGATATGCAGGGATGGTATGGAAGAGCAGTGAACATGAGGTTGTATGTGCACACCCATGTGTGGGGAAAGGCTGAATGAGGGGCAGTGTGTGTCTCTAAGCTAAGGTTAAGATCCCAGGCCAGGTCAGGGTTTAACTGTACAGCAATCTTAGGGTGAAAAGTAGTCCTGTCACCCTGAGATGAAACTTCATATGAAAAACAGAAATCAGCAGCTTCCTATCAAATCTGAGCCAAACCCAGTAATTGTACACTTGAAAGGCAGGTTTCAGAAAAGTATTTAGCTACGTACAGTGTGTAAGTAACATGCAGACAATATGTATGTGATACACAGAAATGAGAAGTGAAAAACATCAGTGAAAGTCAGGAAGGAGCTGCCTTTAAGGTCTGACTCTTTAGGGCTTTTGATTCATCTCAGAACTGAAGCTATAGGAGTGGTTGGGATCCAAGCACCTGGATCTGATATCCAGCCCCAAATCTGAACGTGTGCACTTCAGTCACTCAGGACTTGGTCTGTGTGTGAAATGCATTACCCAAAGGAGCACAAGAGACACGAGAACAGCTGGGGTAGTTCTGTGGGAAGCTACAAGTCTCACCTCTATCACGTGTCGTTTCAGGTGCAGATAGACACATTGTCCTGTTTTCCGGTAATGCCTTTCGATGTGCTCCCTTCCAAATCCCAGAAACGTGTTCATGCACACATAGAGACCTCCTTCTGAATCCTACAAGGAATGGCACAAACAGTTACAGCAGGGAAGGAACTGAACAGGGCAGGAAGGACCCAGCACACAGGGAAAAAACCCCAAGAATTGCAGACCCTTTCTGTTATCAGGCATGCACTTAAAATATGACTTTCATAGCATATTACGGTGTTTGCACTATCAGTCCTCTAAGAAACTTCCCCATCATCTCACATATCACAACACATCATCCCACAGCCTATAGAAACTCTTTGAAATGAGTTACCTTGCAACTACAGATCAGTGAGTGTCCAAACTGGAAGTCTAGAACTTATCTTGAAAAATTCCACTTGAGTGCCCAACCCACAGAGGTTCATAGGCACAGAAATTTGTAAAGCATAGAAATAAGCATGAGCATTTATTTGAAATAGCAGAATTTCTTGTGGGCATTTGATTGCAAGAACATCATCCCAAACCAGAAGAACAGCAGAGCTGATGGTCCAGGGACTCTGCCACAACTTCGACAATTGATCACAATCTTGTCTGAGAAAAAAAAGATCTCAAGTGACCTCACAGCCCTTGAAACTGGCTAACAAAAACTTGGCAAGTGTTTTGTGTGCATTCTTCAGTATCTATCAGGGACCCTCTCCATCCATGCAACTACAGAGCTTGGAGACAAAGGCACTACAAAGGGAATATAAAGATATGTACTTCTGGTGCTGATCACAAATGCTGACATTTCAGTAACATAACCTGGCATCACTTTCTGCTCTCCCTAAAACTGGGTGTTGATGCTGGCTGTTACCAGGGTCTTGTTCAATTTTAGCACCACTCTAAGATCTCTCCTACATCAGACTGCCAGGAGGACTTCCAGTCATCTGCTCATTGGTGTTGGATTAATTTTTTCAAGCCCTCTAATGTGTATTGTTTTGAGTAGGTGGTGCAGAACGAAGATTGAGCCTTTCAGAAGCTCTGTGACCTTCCTTCTATTGTGAGCGTGTTTGTGCTACTGGACAGCACAGAACATCTTGTGTCAAATTCCCCAAAGAACAACATGAACTACACTCATTCATAGGAACCTCAGAAGTAAATTATAAATATATATATATGAAAGTAAGGATCATTATCTCCAGAAGCAAGTCATATTAGACACACACATGCTGCCTGCTCTTGTGTCCTGCATTCCAAATCCTTCTGTGCTACCTCTTTCTGTGAGAAAGTCATGGATGTGTCCTCTACAAGAGGATCCTAGAGGTACCCAGTCTAAATAAAAATATACAGTGTTGTCACTCTAGGGTCTCAGGAACTTTGTTTAAAGTTTTGTTTTCTTGGAGATCATCCTCTCTTTTTCTGGAGGGAATCCAAGAGACCACTGAACCGTTTCTGAGGCAGCCTATGACAACAACCTGACACTTTCAGCATAGGAGCTAAATGTAGAGTCTGAGTAAGTTGGTTGTGGTTACTAACAAAACAGATGTTTCTCCAAGAGAACACAGGCAGAGTGTTCTCTCCCACAGCTTGGAAAGAAGTGGACAGACTGTTCAAAAGCCCAAAAGGTCACAGTAAAACAGAAGCCTGTATGAAATAGACACCTTTGTAGATGGCTGAGTAAAGCTTTAGGCCCCTGTTTGGTGCTCAAGAGACACTCGACTGTGATCTAAGACAAACTTTGTGCTGGTTAATTTAGCCCCACTGAGCAGATAAACAGTTCTGGAAGGAATGATATTTTACATCGTCTAGGGCATATAAATCTTTGTATTTCACATTCATTTTAGATATGTGTGAAAGTTTATGCTGGAGGAAGGCAGCTATCTAAAAAACTGGAGACACTATTCTACACCAGAAAAGCATAACTTGTCCTGACAGACAAAACCAGGAACTTGAGCTGGGTATTTTTTCTCCCTCATTCTTGCTTGAAGATGCAGCAGACACAGAGTGTGAACTTTAGGATAAAGTAATCTATAAATATTCTCTTCCCTTATCACTCTAATCTAGAGGCACTGTTGGGACAGAAGCTTGTACTTGGTCAGGCTCCATCACTGCCCAGAAGGCCTCTCAAGAGCAGATTAGTGTTCTCACCTTCTAAGCAGAAGGAGAAGGGATTGCTCCTCACTGTATTTGTTCCTGTTCTTTGCTGCTAAGGTGCTCGTGGTATGCCAGGTGCTTAATTCAGAGAGGGAAACACAGAGCCCACACCAGGAAGCAAAGTATTTTATAAAAAGAAAAAAGAACTAATCTTACTTATTTAGACACCAATTCATGTTTGGAGGAAGGAAAGAGAATCCCCGGGGAAGGAGAGGTAAAATGCACCAGTTGCTCCCTCTCAGACTCACAAGCAGAGCAAGGAAGGTGGGTGAGAGGCACACACAAGTGCCAGCCCAGGAGGACAGAGAGAGAGATCACCCCCTCATTCCACACTGCCCCAGGCACCAGACACCAACAGCTTTCAAACACCTCTAACCTGATCAGGATTTGAACTAATGACCTCCATCCCATTACCAACCCTCACAAACCATTTAGATCCCTCAGGGAAATTTAGGGTTTAGCAATTTCAGCTCCTGCGGTGGCTCAGACAATGACTTTGTACAAACACGAGGGCTGTGGTGATCTCCTAGCACAGCAAACGGTTGCAGACTCAGGGACAGTGTCTCACGCACAAGTGTTTGCTTTAGATCCTCTGGAACAATGGCAAAATTTGCTAAGACAGTATCACATGAGAGTAAAATGGCACCTTGAGTCTCCACAGGTCTCCCTATCAGATATGAAGAATGAAAAGGTCGTCCATCCTGTCATATATAAAGTAAAATGTATCAGTTATGACACAGGGTCACTGTGCATTCTGTCATGGTTTCCGTGAGAGTGTTTCCCTACAAAATTCATGCCCATACAGAACTGCTATAAGCTCTGCTCAGGGTGTCTGTTCATCAGGAATCACCATTAATTAATCTGGCTGTGGTCACAAGAGTCTTGCTGTATAACTACAATCCAATCTTTAATATATTTGAAGTTACAGGACCATCCCTAACATACACACATTGTACTGGATCCCACAATAGTCTAACTAAATGACACGTATTTTATCTCAGGACAGGCTTAAAAAGAACAACAGATGTTCTGGCACTTAATATTCATCTCAACAACACATAGTAATTTACAATGAAGAATAAAAAGAAAGCCTGTCTCTCTGTCATGTACCAGTACTACCTACACTGAAACAAGGAGAAAAACAAAACCACAGCAAAACACACAACTGAACACAACAGGACATAGAGATGGCTTCAGCAAACAAAAAGTTCATTTTTAAGTTTCCACTGCAGTAAATGTAGTTACTTCTGGGGTGGGGGAATCAACACAAAAAATGTCTGCTAAGGCCAAGAATATATCTAGTCAAATTCAAAAGAAACATGAGATATGAACAGTGGCGTAAGTCTGCCTTTTAGACAACTGCCCTCCATCACCCAAAGGTGACAGGAAAGTAATGGTGACTAAAGGAAAGCAGAAAAGGAAAAATAAGAGTGTAAAATTGGGCATCAGGTTAAAAAGGATCAGAGGAAAAAGCAACAGAATCAGAATAAGGAATGGAAAGACACTGACATACACAAACATTGATGTCAAAATACGTACAAGCAGTGAAAAGAAGCCATGTACTACTGGAACCGGTGAAAGACGAGAGATGGGAAAAGAAGAGCTGGGTTGGGCAGAGAAAGAAAGGACAAAGGATGTGGAAGTAGGAAATAAATTACAGGGCTTCCAGTAATGGGACTGTTAACTTGAAGTGCAAAAGAAATCCTTCCCCTGCTCTTCCTTTACAAAAGCACTGTATGGCACTGGATAGCGCTGGATATTTCCCTACAAGCAAATTAATTCACAATTGCTGAACAAAGACCCCTGGTACCTCTGTTGGAGCTCCTAGGGGGGCACATGGACAAGGCCGATCCAGTACAGCACTTAGAACATTTCCTGGGAAGGAAAAAGCTGTGTGGGCCAGTCAGCCACTAAACCAAAACCAAACCTGCACTCTAAGAGGTGGATCGACTGCTCACTCCCACCTATAAATCACAGGTGGACTCCACAGCAGCACATATGAATTCCAAAGCAGTGTCTTGGACAAGTCACATGCACAGGCAGGATCAAGGCTTCACAGTCAGTGAGCAAACACGATGGCAAAACTAATACTGGGTCAGGAGTACTTCTAACCTGCAACCAGGAATAGAGAACTTCCACCCGTCCATCACCACAGTTTGGGGTCAGTTTATCCAGGTGCAGACTGTGTCAGCTGCTGGCAGAGGTGTCTGAGATCCACCACGGCTGATTGCCAAGCTCGGCCCAGTGCCACCTGCACTGTTTCCCCAGCACCTGAGATGTGGGGATTTTGCTTTGTGCAGAACCCTGGCTGTACAGCTCTGTTGGTCACAAAAACAGTGCTGTGCTTCCAGAACAGAAAAGCTGGGGAAAAGAGCTGAGAGGAGAACTTATGGTTCCACAGCATTTCAGCAGAGCTCCAGCACTGTCCTTTCATCTGCATCTCTCTATTTATCCTCTGACACTCTGGGTACCTCGGAATTCAGGTCTTTCTGCTACCCAAAATATTCCAGTCCATCACCACTGGATATCAGGATGGTCAGTGACACATAAAGAGGAAAAGGCTAGTAAGACCCAAACATAAATCAACCCCAAGGAAATGCACAATGCACATACTCACTGGTTGTTCTCCCAAGCACCATGGTTATTTCTCATGTGTCAACCACTGCAGGCACAACTTCTGCTGATGTCACCATTCTCCAACTTCAGAAACCAGTGAGTTAACTGATGTGAACCAGTTGAGTGTCCTGGTGCACTTCCAGACAGCAAAACACCTGCCCATGTGACAGCTTTGGCATGTCCCTGTCAAGCAACAGTACCACACTGCTCTGACTTTTCAGGCGATCACCCACCACCAAGCAATTTGCTGCCTCACAAACTGGAGGTCATTCTGCAGCTAGGCCAAAATCCTCATCTGGAGTATTCTCTTTGTCTTGTTGTGTTCAGTCCTCTTGTTTCTTCTCTGCTGCTCTCATTCCATCAATAGAAACAAGATCCAAGCCTACCCCGCACAGACACGGGCCTCAGTGACTTTCTGATTTTCCTCAAGGAATATTGACCAAAGGAACCGCCAGACAGGAGGTGCTTATTTCTAGAATGTTTTATGCAACACAATCCCCAATATCCATTAGACACTCCAGACCCTCAAGGATTTCAGTCTCAACTGCACAACAAACAGCAGAGCATCGGCTCAGCTCAGACTTTGGGAATTGTCCCAGCGTAACCATTACAGAGTTCCTGAGCCACAAAAATGAAGTCAGCAAGATTCACAAAGGAAGCTGTTGTCAGCAGCAAGGTTTTCCAGCAGAGCAAAGCCAAACTTTCAGCTGCTCAAACAAACACAGTCCTGCACTCTAGAGAGCCAGCCTGCCTGGTCCTGTCACCGTGTCGGGCTCATGAGCTGTGCTGAGGTTGTCACCAATGCCCTTCGTGGGGAAGGTTTCAGAGCACATCCAAATGCAGCATCCATAGCTCACATGTAACCCCTTTTTATGCTCCAGTTTGTATCCCTTTTCCAGCTGTTGTCTCTCCCCCAGATGTGTCACTCTCACGACCAGTGACAGGACCTGAGGGAGAGGCCTGAAGCTGAGTTGGGGAAGGTTTCAGTTGGATATTAGAAAAAGGTTCCCACCCAAAGGGTGGCTAGCACTGAACAGGCTCCCCAGGGAAGTGGTCACTGCAGCAAGCCTGACAGAGCTGAAGAAGTGTTTGGCCAAGGCTCTCAGGCACATGGTGGGATTGTTGGGGTGTCCTGTGCAGGGCCAGGAGTTGGACTCAGTGATCTTCGTGGGTCTCTTCCACCTCAGCACATTCTATGACTCTACAATTCTGGAATCAGAGGTTTTTGAGACCAGGATCACATTAAAGGGTGGAATTTCCAAAGCTGAGTATTATCCTTCAAAAAAAAATAATAGTACAACAAAAGATTATTTAATACAACATTCATATCTTCTGCATTCTGCTGAATACAAAGTCAGGCTCATCCACCAAAAGAGGAAGAGAAGTCACAGGACAAAACAGGAGAGAAGAAACCTACAGCACAGTGTTGGAGATGTGGAAACATCACAGCACAGTGTTGGAGATGTGGAAAAAGTCACCAGGAGGCATGACTGCACCTCAGATCTGAATAATGAGAGGTGCAGGACTTTGTCAGCCAAGTTGCAGGGAAGTGGTTGGCTCCCACAGCTGCTGGGTCAGTCCCTGGAGGAAGCAATACTCAACACTAGGCCAGGCTTGTGTTTTGTAGGCAGCCTGCCTTCCCTTACTCAATTCCTGTACATAGGAATGGCTAACTGGAGTAGGAGCCCTCATCAGAGAAGCACAGTTTTTCTAGAAGACATCAAAAAATCTCGAAAAAGTAATTAAGATGTAAATCATAGACGGCATATTTTCTCGTCTTATGAGCCAAGCAAACTAAAAAGTGTCACTAGGTCTCTTAAGTGCAAAGAAATTTGCCTCCTGTTCCTGCCAACTTTCCAGGGACCAACCCTAGTATGTTCCGATGGAAGCAGGCCAAATCTAAAGACATGAATTTCTCATCTGTTTATATTTCTAACAATACCACCTTTCTGACAAGATCACCGTGATACAGTTAATCCACGTGGAAAAAATACACTAAACAGCCACTTGTACTTCTAGCTCTCACTTCTGAAGTCTCTCAGCTAATGACTCTCACTGTAGCACAAAGGTGCCATTGTTCTCATATCTTCATCCAAGGAAGATTTAAAGCTCATGGAAAAGGAACCTCAACCAGTGTTGAGAGCAATCAGTGAAGTTGCCTATCCACTGGAACATGCACTACTCAAACCCAGACAAGATGACACAAGTGACAGAGTGACAAACAGGGCTGCAAAAGCCACATCTCCCTGCCACGTTAAGCTTTGCACATCTGGAAGTAGAAGAGGGAGCTACTCACTCCCAGGACCTCATTTTCTTTGGCACCCCCTGACAGGAAAAGCTCTGATTTTGACCATTCCACTCTGCTTGGTCCTAGAAAATTTGCTGCAACATCTTTCTCTACAATAATAACATTTCTCTGTACCCTAACGCTCACAGGTCTTCAGTGTACTTTAAAGATCACAACACATCCCTACAGGAAAAGGCTTAATATACAATTAAAATAGCTAAAGACACTTGACTGTAGAGCTGCTGCATGACCAGGTATGACATGACATGCTGAAGTTAAACTGTAGCAAGGAGCATATTTTAAAATGGCAAAATGAGAAGATGTGAGAAAATACTGAGAAATATTCTTACAAGGGAAAAACACTCCTCCAGCAAAAAAAACAATCTGGAATTTTAGCATGGCTAACAAAACCAAGAGTGTTTTTCTTTTAATTCTTGAACATTATTACAGGGCCAGCTGTGTATCTTCTTTCAAAAAGAGGCAGGTACCTCAAGAGGAAGAGGCTCACTTAGGTAATACATGGATAACCTAAGAAAGTAAATCACAAAATCAACCTACTACAAAACACAAACATCTCCCTTTAGTGAAGAAACAACCTGTCTGTATCCTTTCACTTTCCTTCTGAATGAAAAAACTGCAAAAAACCAGCTCTGCTATTTTCAGTTTGTAAATGACAGTGTTTTACCCTAGAAAGCACACATTACACATGTCCCTTAGAATCTCTGTCCTACAAACAGTATCCAATTATAATCCTATTAGATTATATGGGAATTTAAAATAAATCTGAGGCAAATTTTTCACTCAGCTAAGCAGAGGAGTGGTAGGGGCTGAAAAGCTGTGGGAAACAACAGAAATCTGCTTTTATTTTCACTGGTACTGCATATGTTCAGCCAAGCCTTTTGCCCAGTGAATGCCCATAACATAATTTAAACAGGAAGTTTTTACATTGGAGGGCAACATTTTCCTAAATCTGAAATCTCTTCCTAATAATGTCAAAAGGATGAAAAATTTTTTTAGTTAAAAAAAAAAAACCCATACATGCTGCTTTCCACTCCCTTTGCTACTTTTATTCATTTATTCTGTTAAGTTTGGCTCAAATGTTTTATGTTTTGTTCAAACATATCGTTTAGCTAAACACAGCTTTTGTTGTGTTCAATTGAGGCTTGTTGCAGGGGGTGGTGATTGATTGGGTTTTAATCTGTAGCAGTATTTTATATCCCTTCCTACTTGTTAACAGAAACTTTTTATAAACCATAATATCGAAGAAGCCTGAAAGTGTTACTAAAAACATCAACCATGTGTTCACCCAAGCAGAAATCTGAAGGAAAGAATGTGGTATATTGATTTTCCCCTGCCAAAACCTTCTTAAGTATATAATGCAATTATCGCCTCTGCGGTGGAGTCCGATTTGGCAGTTCTAATCAGCCCAGCTCCCAGTACAGTCAGGGCTGCTGGGTGACACTTGAGATCTGAAGAGTGTGGGTAAAAATAACCTCTGTTCAACAAGACATGACGAACACCAGACAGCTGAGTCACCTTTAAAACCAAGTCTGATTTTCTGTATTAAAAGGAATTCTCAAAGAGAGGGGGAATTATCAAAGAGAAGGGGATAAAGGATTCCAAAAATGTGTCTGAAATGTATCTTTCAATGAATATTCTGTAATGTAATGAGCTTTCTTCTGATTGCTGCCACTGACATTAACATCAACATATGGTGCTCAATCACCTTTGGGAAACCTCAGTTTCCCGTGGAGAAGCAACTTTTAATAAAATTTGCAAGCTCTTTTGAACAAGTCTGATTTCTAGGCACCTGTTTCTTACGAAGCACTGCCCATTTATGAAGGCTTCCAGCATCAGCAGTGAAGTTAAAAATTCAGTCAGGCCCCAAATCTGCCATAGAACACATGCAATCTGTGGAGCTGGTGGATGTTTAGTAAGACACCGTAAGAATAACACTACAGAAAGTTTACTGCAGATGAAACATTTGTTTAACAGCAAACAAACCAAGCTAGTGGGGAAATACTACAAGTTCATTGAAGTTCAGTGATGTAACTGAAACCCTGGGGGAGAAAGTGTTTCAGGGGAACTTTCACGCTGATTTTCAGCATGAGCCTTTACCCTGGGAAGCTTTCTCTGAATATTTTGAATAGAATGAGCACCGACTCGGTAGGAAAACAAAATAATTGACATCTGCTCGCCAAAATGTACCATCGAGAAGGCCATTACTCCTCGCTGTGAAAGCAAAAGCAGGGCTCCGTCTGGAGCTGACAGACCCCGACAACCAGAGCAAGCAGGGAAGTTTCCCCAAAACCACAAAATCTCCGTGTCCAAGCAACCACTTCAGAGCGCCTTGAAGGAGGAAAATAAACAAACAAACGCAGGAAGGAACGGCGCTGCCGCGGAGGAGCCGGCAGCGCTGTGCGGGAGCGCCGCGACCGCAGCCGCGACCCCGGGTGTGGGCAGCGCCGGGAGGGCGAGGGGGCCGCGGCAGGTGGAGGAGGGGATCGGGGGGATTCTGAAGCCTCAGGGGGAGGCAGCGGCCCGGGGAGGGTGCGAGGGGCTGCNCTCTGCGCGGGCGATGGAGGCGGCGGGCAGCCGGGCCCGGGGCAGGGCGGCGGCGGGAGCCGGGCCCGAGGGAGGGCAGGGGGAGGGAAGACGCTATTTTTAATCCAATGGCAGCGGCAGCGGCACCAGCTGCGGCGGCGGCACTCGGGGGTCCCGGCGGGGGCGGGCGAGGGGCTGGGCAGCGGGGCGGGATTCCCGCCGAGGCCCCGCGTTGCCCCCGAAAACCTCCGTTCCCAGCGGGGCAGCGCGGGGACTTCGCTCCTGGTCTCCCCGGGTAGCCCGGGCAGGTTCCCCTCTGACCGGTAATACTCTTTCATACGCTCTGTTATTTATTTTTAAGCTTTTAAAGACTACATATATATATGTGTGTGTGTGTGTGTGTATGTATATGTAAGTAAATGTATGTAAGTATATATGTATGTATATGTGTGTATATATATATCTTTATAAGTGTATGAACATATGTTTGTATAAAATACACACAGTAAAAGATCTCTGTTTTCATTCTCAGCCCCTGATTGCCCAGTGCCGCGGTGCAGGTGTCTCACACGGCTCTGTCACGGTCCTGCCGGGGCCGTGCTGATGGGTGGGACAGGGGGGGATGTCCCCACCGTCCAGAGGAGCAGGTCGGTGTGGGGGGATACAGGGCAGGAATGCTCAGCCTGGGATGCCCGAGAAGCCTGTGCCAGTGCCAGGAGCCAACCCCCAATTTCATGTCATCGGGGGCAGTACCTTTACCTTAAAATGCCCTTTTTTGGCCTTTGCGGTGTTTCTCTCTGCTCTTCACTTTGAAAGAATAATGTCAGAGAAAGGAGAAATAAGAGTAACCTTTGTAGGAAAAAAAAAAATTGCTATTGTTTTCAAGCAGTATCTAATTACTACATATGCCTGGCAGCAACAGCATTAAAAAAAATTACTAGTCCATTTAAAATGAAGATGCATAGAGCAGATTAATTGCCTTCCACCCATTGTCCACGATATATCCAAGGATTCATTGATCACTTCCAAGGAGGTGATGTGACCTTTGCTAGAACCACCTTTTACCTCAAAATTAAGTGTCTCAAAGGGTGATTCTAGGAAAATCTCAAAAACAGAATTGAAAAATGTTTGTACCCAGCTATGAGCAGGCTGTGAGGGTGAGCAGAGTAGCACAGTCTGTTCTCAGCAATTTTTACTACTGAAAAATCAAGTGTTGGGAACAATGTGCAACACTGAGGGCAGAATGTGATGTCCATGGAGTGGTTTTAGACTTACTGAAATACAGACATTACATCAGACTTGTGAGCATCATTGGATGCTGGATAAAAAACACTAATACAGGGTCAGACAGATTTATTTTACCTGAGGAGACTTTGTGCTTTTTTAATGGCTTCTCTTGTGAATAACTCAGCATTTATAAACAATGAGAGCCATAATAAGACATATGAGCCACCTAACCTGAAAGATTGATTCTAAGAAAAAGGACAAGCAAAGCACTGATAGAAAATCAATATCTTTCTAATGTTTGGCAGTGCCAGGAAACAGCAAACAAGGCAGTTTTTGCTTAAAATAGTCCATGCAGGGTTGTCTAATGTAAAAAAAATACATAGAGTTTTAAGTTTAAAATCACTAGATGATATGGGTTTAGTAAAAGGGTTTGGGCTTATTTCCTTTAAAAAGTGAGAATTTTGAATATGGACAGATAATTTTCCTTTAAAAAGTGAGGATTTTGAATATGGACAGATAATTTAACACAAACTGTAAGAGGCACTTTCCATCACTCTTGAGAAATTTAGAAGGAGTACCATGGCCCATAGAACCTGAAGAAACACATCCCTCTAGTGGCAAAAACCTGCCAGGTGATGAGAGAACTCTTCCTATTCCCTAAAGAGTTGCCAAAAGTGGTGTAGAAGAACAGCTGTACAGTTCTGAAAATGCATGGCAGGTATGTGTGAAGGTACTTTTCTTACTTAGTTCATCTCTCACCAATCACCTTAAGAAAGAAAAGACCCTTAGTTTCTTGTATCTTTCACTTAAAACTATAAATACTAGAAATCACAAAATGAAAACTAATACTACCAACTTGTTTCATGTACATATGTTCTGAAGGTGTGAGTGATTGTTGGCAATTGACATAAAGCATTTTCAGTGACTAACAGCTTTAATAGCTGTATGAGCTTAACTGCCACACAGTTTCTCTCAAGATACTGGAATCAACACAAACATGTTTATTCATTTTCATCAGCAAACAGCAGGATGTCTGTTCCATAGCACAGTCACAATTTGTCAGTATGCATTTAAGACCTTGCACACTGCCCTAAAATTGTTTAATTGTCAGGTGTGGATTTCATAGAATTGTCAACAAGATTTTTGTCAGGTGTTTCATAATGGTACCAAGGCCCATCTCCCCGGTGTCTCATCAGTCTGCGTGCCTCCAACTCCAGCAGCCTAAAAAAAAGGCAATAGACACCCTCAACATGAAGTTTGTTGATGTTAAGCAGTACTGACAAAGCAATGATTTGAGCATCAATGGTTTATAAATACTGCTGAAACATAGGTAGGACCAAAACATGAAGGGTTCAACTAAGACATGAGCTATTAAATCTTTCTATTTTGTTTGGTTTTTTTTTTTTCAGCAAGTGATTCCACAAAGGAGGAATAAAAATACTGGCAGTTTTATCACAGGTTCTTCTCTAAGCTGTGAGCATTAGCTGGGGCAAAAAGAGCTCCATTTGCTGACTCAGGAAGGCAGAGCTACACCTTTATAAATACCAAGTGTTCTGAAGACCTGCTGCCCTTGGATTGTTCTGGTAACCTGAATCCTGAGAGGGCAGCGACCGCAGATACTGTGACTCCCACTCGGGCAGCAGCACTCAGGGGATACATGAAAGCACTTTATGTCAGCATCCAGCTCAGTATGTCATGCAAAATCAAGGAGTCAGCTACAGTATGGATCAGGATTTTAACCCCCCAACTACAGAACATACCTCAGTTCAGCTTTCCTCGCTTCCACGTCAAGCAGGGCCATGTCCTTCTCATAGTTCTTCTCAGGGGGGTCAAGTATGTAACGAGCTATCCAGCGGCTTATGGGGTGCTGGGAAACACAACAGCACAGATTATTTGTGCAGCTTCCAAGCAGAAATGTCATCATAACTGAATCACTTGGTATATCCACAGTCCTGAAAACATGTCATGGACACCACCAGTGCTCCCACTGAAATCACAACAGTAAAGTTACAAACATGCACAACTACTTGCGAGATCAGAACCCTAAAAAGTCATATTTCTTTTGCAATTCTTAATGCCAAGGTAAACTGCAGATGACTGTTCTGTAGCAAAATTAAAATTTAACGGAAGATATAATTTATTTTCTTTCTGTTAAAGTTCCTTAAACTGCCACAGTAATCACAGAAGTGGACTCCAAACCTTACTGTAATCAGCAACATTTCAAAATTTTGCTTCCACACAGAGGGCATTTCACTAGAAACAAAAGTCTAAATGAGTTGAAACAGTCACAATAATATTGCTGAATTCAATTACTTTGTATCAGAAACAAAACAGTGCTTGCAGCAAGAAGCCAGGGACTAATTTTAAGAAAATACAATAAATTGAAACCATACAACCTTGAATTTGTGACTATAAAATCTTCAATTCTAGATCCAAAAACGTGTGATATTGGACTTTAAAACAATACTGGCAAACAACACAAAAGAAAGAAATGTCACCTTAAGCTCCAGTTTCTTAAGACATTGTAGAAAAAAAAGACAAAACCTGAATGCTATGAATGCAGAGGACTTTTCTTACTATTTAGGAATATTATAGAAAAATTCTTGGCATACAGCTTCAGCAGTTTACTGCACACAGAGCATTTGCATCTGCTCATGTCAATAAACAGATTTCCTACAGCCTTTTACATGTTCTATAAAGCTGCAAAAAAGATTACCAAAATAAGAACTGCACTATCTGAGTTTTACTACACTGACAGACATCACCATAATCCATACATTTTACTCCCAACAGTATCATCAAGAGAAAGGCTGTCCATTACATGCCCACCCTTTTACATGTTACACTCACTTTGTAGTATTCCCAGTGCTCTGGAACATAACCTTCAGGAATCTCTGCAAGTTCAGCCTCACCTGACAAGGAGAGGAGGGGAGGAATATTTAACTCTGTGATATTTTCCAAAGCTACCTTATATTCTGCCTTTCAGATAATGAAAAGATCATTATTCCACACAGAGAGTATTCAGTCCCTCAGTGTGCGCTCTATTCAGAAAAACTGAACTTGCAATTTTTGCAGACACATCACACTGCAAGTATCTCCTCACAGATTTTAAGTGACACACCAAAAGGGTAAAATTAGCAGCTATACAGAAGAAACAACTTGGATCAAGTCCACAGAAATGCCCTTGCAAGTATAGGTGCTGAAAGCATGGACTTTTCCTGATTTCTCTATTAAATTAGTTACTTATCATTGCAGCAGTAGATTTAACACACATATTGCCAAGCAGAATTTTGGTATCTTTCTAGATAAAAAAAAGCCAGAGTTGCAGTCTTGTTAAAGCAAGTTGCTAACTTTAATGATGTTTGAAAGACTTCCAGAAGAGGGAATGTATTTGATTTTAAATGTGAGAAACCTTTTTTAAAAAAGCAACAACTAAAGCAAATATATTGGGAACATTTTCTATGTACTTATACAGTATCACTGTATTTGTTAGGCCTATTCCATGGTCTTCCAAAGAGAGAGCCCTAAAAGAGTCCTTTTTCTCTATCCAGCATGCTTAATTCCCATTTAATAACTGTGACTACTTTGCTTAGCCCTGACAGGGTACTCACCAATGAAGACATTGATGTATGTTAAGAGCACAGCCACTGGTATTCCCGTCAGGAATATATAGAATCTCTGTAGAGGGGATAAAAACAGCCAGTGTGGGAAACTCAGAACCCTGACAAAATTTACATGAGATCTGAAAATAACTGAAAATAGTGGAACAGACAATAACTCTTAGATTTGCATTCCTAGGTGGCAAAGGGATGTTGTGTGTAAACACTGCTGATTGCAATGAGTTAATTAATGAACCAGAACATTCAAAAGTGATGCTGCCCATGAGCCCATTCAGGTCAGTTCCCACCTCCCAGCGAGGCCAGTCTGTGCAGCAGCAAACAGCAACACCTGCCTGAAATCTGCCCCAACATCTTGGCATGACTGGCACCAGCACTCAGCTGCAATGGGGCACTGACAGCAAAGCAACAATCCAGCACCAGTGCAACCACTGGGCTCTGTAGCTGTGGAAGGCAGATAAATGAGTCCTGATCACATGAAGGGAGTTGTATCAAATTGGCTGTTGCTGCTTCTAATAGGATTTATCCAATACCTGACTTTGGAGTGGTCAAACTCAGGTCAGGCTTCCTAAATCTCACCTCTGTTGTTAGTGGTGTAGATAAGTGAAGGCAAAGCCTGCAGAAGAGTAACTGATATGTTTCAAAAAGGAGGATGGAGTAGAAAGCATTTGTGGGTCATGCATATATGAACACAGACATGTAATTTAAGAATGCTACTACAGCAGTAATTTAAGTACCTATCACAACCTTTGCTATATAGCCAGTCTTTGAACTCCATCTGGCCCTGATTTTACAGCAAATTACCAAAAAATTCTTAAAGAGGACCTGAAATTCTTGTTTATATAAACAGTGCCAGCCACATTTTAGATGCTACCGCATAAACAGAGGAATTGTATTTTAGACACTCTTACACCGTTTGCAACTGATGCATTACACTGAATGCAATACGTTTGATTTTTAACTCACCAACAAGCTCAGAAATCGAGAATCATAAAAACTTGTTGCCTTGATGATAAACATTCTCTTCCCATGGTCACCACTGTGTCGTACAGGAACTGCAAATTGAACCAGAGCATTATGGTTTTGTACCCCATTGCTGCTTATGCCAGGACAAGGTCAAACATACGAGGGGAAATAAAAAAAAAGAAGAGTGTACAAGAGCGGCTGAATTTTCTGCAGTTCGCCTGAAGTAATTTCGCATTTTGTTAGCATGAACCTATTTTTCTTCTAACTATAGACAGAGTTCGTTGTCTACCTGTAAGCACCAACACGTGAATCGGTGAATGTCACCACACAGGGCCAAGTAAATGGACAATTAGAATGCCAGGAGGGTCGGCCTCCCGCCCGTTTCCGTCCATTTTTTACCCAAACCCGGTAGTTTTTCATAGGAACGGGGACAAAACACCGCACCTGCTCAGCCCCCGGCCCTCCCGCGGCCTCCGGGAGGGCACCTCTGCCCCGCTCCGCAAGGTCCCCTCGCCCCCGCCGCCCCGGCCCGCCGCTCCCCCGCCGGGGCCGTACCGAGGGTGCCGGGGAGGCGGGGGGCGATCCCGGTGATCCCGGTGGTGCCGGTGATCCCCGTGGTGCCGGCGCCGCCCGCCCGCCGCGCCG
>VZSE01000213.1:632350-646921 GCA_013398275.1 Promerops cafer
GGCCGCGGCCATGGCCGCGCTGGGCCGAAGCTTCGCGGCCGCGCTCCGGCTGCCCCGGGCTCGGCCGGGACTCCCCGGGTACGCACTGCGCCGGGGGGACTCGGGCTCAGGCACGGAGGGGCGGGCGCGGTTCCCGGGAGGAAGGAGAGCCTGTGGCGGGAGGCGGGTGTCCGTGTGTCCCGGTGTCCATGTGTCCCGGCTCCGCCAGCCTGAGGGCTGCAGGGGGTGCATGGCTGCGGGCATCGCGTAAGGGCGGCACGAAGCGGTTCCCTGTGCCTGTAGAAGCCTGCAGTCATCGTGCTGGTGCTTCCAGCACGGGTGGGTTTTGTGCTTTCCCGTGTGTCCACAGCTTTTGCCATGAAGGCCACGGGGGTGGATTCTCCCTCTCTGGAGACACCCCAAACCCACCTGGATGTGTTCCTATGTCCCCTTCTCCAGGTGACCCTGCTGTGGCAGGGGTGTTGGACTGGATGATCTCCAGAGGTCCTTTCCAATGCTAAAAGTTCTGTGGTTCTATGATGTACTCTTGTACAGCATAGCTCAAATTTATTCCTTAGTTTTTAATTGTTATTTATCTCTAAGTATAGAAAATTGATAATTAAATGAGATGATGGGGAGGAGAAAACACCAGGATGACATCTTTGTGACTAACCAAACCCCTGCTTTTTCCCCTCAGGCCGTGATCTTTCTGTAGGACCTGTGCCTTTGTGAATGAAACAAACATTCTCATTTAGCAAAATGTTATTTTTCTTATCATACATAGTTTTCTTTCTAACTTTTATGCAGGATGGCACTGAATCTGTACCACAAGAACTTACCAAAAATTGAGACCCTCCATCGGGTGAAGTTCCTGCACACAACTGTGTCTCAGAGAGGTCTGGAGGAGTTTTTTGATGATCCAGGAAACTGGGGGGAAAAAAGTGTAAAGTCTGGTGAGTTATATTTAGCATTTCTGCTAGTGATCTTTGAGCTGAAATCTGGGGTTTTTTGCATCATAGGGACCATTTGTAGCTACATAAAACTTATTTTTCTACAAATATGTACATACATCCACTTGTGTGTCTTTATGCCTGTTAATTTTTGCTGTGTGTATTCAGTGTTTATGAAAGGAAATAGCAACTGTGCAGCAAAATGAAATATAACTACTATGGAAGAAAACTAGTTCAGTGTAAAGATTCATCTGACAGCTTTCTGTATTCCCAGCCTTTTACTAACACAAATAAACACTACGTGTAATTACTTTTTTGTATTGTATTTTAAAAGAAAAGCTGAATATCCTCAAGGATGGCTGTTCAAACAGTAGTATTTTAAAAGTGGTCTTTATGGTGTTGTGTCAGCTGAGCCTAATAGAAGCACTTTTTTTTTTTCCAGAATAAGAGAACTTTGTTCCATTAAATTAATGGTGTTTTTTTTATCTTTTACAGGGGATTCATGGAATATAAAGCAGCTAAGGGGCAAGAGTAGTGAAGACTTGCACAAACTTTGGTAAGTAAGTTTTAGTGAAGAAGCTTCTCTTCTCTCAGAGCAGCTCTGCACTGTTTAATAAAATGTGGCTGGTGAACTTACGATCCAGTAACTTTAGTCTGGCTTAGAACTCTGCAGGCTCCAGCCAGCTTTGGGCTTGGAACAGCCCTGCTCAGAACACAAAAGCTGCACTGCAGCTGGCTGTGTGACAGTTGTGTCTAGTTCAGAGGGCTCAGGTTTGGTACACACCCTCTGGGGGTTGTTTGAGTTGGACAGACTTGGTTGTCAGTGCCTTCTTGTGGGGTGGGCACTTAATTCCATCAGGGTGCTCAGGCCTGCATTTATTCTGATTTTGGAAGTTTCTGAAGCTGGAGGTTGCATTGCCACTTCAGGCTGAACTTAATCACTACAGTAAATAGCTTTTTCCTTGCTTTACCTTGTCCTTTTTGTGTGTACAGGTAAGAAGACTCCAGCTCTGTCCGGGTAGTGGAAGACAACTTAGTGTTAAACTCTTCCCTCCTAAGGCCTCTTTATTCCAGACTAAGTAAACCTGTCTCCCTCATTCTCCTCTTTTGTTCCGTTATATGAAGCCAGCAGGATTTGGGATTACAGATAGTAAGTGAATAACTGCTTAGCTATCCCAAAGTTATTTTTGAATGACTGTGCTTTCTGCTCTAGGTATGTCCTGCTGAAAGAAAAGAACATGCTCTTAACTTTAGAGCAAGAATCCAAACGACAGCGCAAGCCTATGCCAAGTCCAGAACGCTTAGAAAAGGTAACTTCTTCATGCTATGTAAAAACTATAACTCTTAAGTAAAATTGCTGAAAGATCAAGTGTTTGTAAACTTGTTAAAGACCTTTTTTTTAAAAAACTGTTTCCCTGATTTTAGTGTATGCACTAACTGCTCAAGTCCTAATTTGGTCAAGGCAGCTTTCTCATTGTCAGAGCTTCTTACACTTCTGCATCAGCATTGGATCTGGCTTCATGCATTACCCAGCTGGTCTTCAATCAAGTATCAGACTGTCAGTTATTTCATATCTGTCCTGCTTTCAAATTAGCTTTTTGAAACACCCATTCCTTACTGTTCTAGTGCACAGGGCCTGCTCAGAGAGAACTCATGATCAAACTCCAGTATGTTTTACCTCTGTTTTCCCTTTAAATTTTGTCTTAAATCTTTGAGATCTTTTAAATTCTCAGCATGGTTTTTTGTTGGTGCATCCTGCAACTTTTTACCATTCCCAGGTAGAAACGTCTATGAAAAATATAGACTTGGTTGTCAGAGAAAGAGAAATTGCTTTGAGGCTTTTACAAACGGGCCATGAAAAGCCAGTCCCTGGCGAGTGGAGACACGACTTCCTGGGACGCACCTTCTGGTATGGAAAACCTTCCTTTCTCATGTGTGAATTTTTCTCGTGGTGTGTCTCTCTCCCAGAAAGTCCTTCTCTAATCAAGGAAGACTGTACAGAACACAGGAGATACAGTTACAAACCAAGCCTGCAAGAGCTGGAAATAAATACCCACATAAAAATTCTGCTATCTCCCAGACCACTTTGTCACTGTACTTGAAACCAAAAGAATCTGGTAAAATCCTAGAATTAAGACAACGTGTACATTCTGTAATCATTTTTATCTGTCTCTAACAGGTACAGTTACAAGGAATGGCCAATACCATGGCACTTGAACAAAAAACACAAAAAGAAGAGATTCTATTATTTACCTCATGTGAATCACTTCATCAGGTAAAAAGATGATTTTGACATTGAAAGTTATCTTCTGATCTGTTTGTGTCCTTATTCCACTTGAAAAGGAAAAAATAGCTGTAATCTTTTGGCTTTCAGCTACTAGACTGAAAACTAGACTTTTTAAAATTACAGCTTACTCTGTTTCTTTTTTCTGTTCCCACCTTAGTTACTAAGATACATGGTTATGCAGTGGCACTGTAAAAGTAACTTCAAATGCAGACTATCAAAAACCCTCCCAGAGGCTGAACTTCTGTAGAATTCAGAAGCAGAGTAAAAATATTACTTTGCAGGCTTTTTTATTTACCAAAAGCAAATGAATAATGAAGTTGTTAATCACTGAGAGCCTGTATCTGATTGGGGGGGAGCTCATTAAAGTGGTCACAGGCTGGCTGGAAATGAACCACACCAACTTCTCTGTTTCAGACTCAGACTTGAAAAAACCTTAAGGAAAAGGGCAAGGCAGCAAAACCTGGAGAGGACGAGGCGGAAGGTCTTGGAAAGGAAGTTCCCTGACATGGCTGTGAAATCCCAGAGCCAGTAACAGGCTGGAAGAGCACTGCAGGCAATTGGTCGAGTGTCTGTGGAACATGAATCACGTTCTGGAGCCACAAACAACTCCACTGCGCATTCCAGAGTCTCCATCTTTTTTTGTTTTTAATACCACTTTTGACTTTAATTAAACTTGTGATCTGGAATTAAAAAGCAGCTTTGGTGCCTAACTCAAATCATATAATCTCTCAGGTTTCCAGGAACAAATGTTGTGTTAACCAGCTGTTACAAGAGTGAGATATATGTTAGCAACAGTGAAGAGCAGCCACAGAGTGCCAGATGACAGTAGCAAGTGTAAGGGTAATATTTACCTGGTTTAGTTTAACAAATGTGCATTAAAACCAGACAGAAACATGAAAGCATCTGAAGCTCACATACGAGCCTTTTCCCTGATCATATTTTTCTGATTTTTTTTCTGAATATTTTCCCTGAGTTACAGGTAAGTTGCACAAGGTGTATTTGCTTTCTTCATAAATGCACTGGTAAATGGGCTCTTCAGTCTGCTATGAGGAATTTTTTCCACTGCTTTAAGTCTGGCATCTTAGAAAGTATGAAATACTCAGCATGGGAACTTCTAACACAGTTGTCCTACCCTGATTTCTGTGTCAAATTCAAACACTTGTACAATGCTTTTTTGCAGAGTGCAAAATGTTTGAAAGAAGGCTGGAGTAGTCTTGTATGAAATTGAAGTAGATACTGCTGTTGCTCTCAGTTGATGGAAACACCTTCACCTTTCACTTCATGAAAGCTTTTAACCTCCACATGTGGTGGTCTAGAAATCTAGATTAAAGTCACAAATACCAGTCTTTCAGGCAGCAAATGTACTCGGCAGTATAATCTGGCAAAACACTGCAAGGGAACCAGTACTGTTTCCTGTCAGTATCTAGCTCCACCATTTGGACCTTCTCTTACTCCTCTGCATCACACAAAATTCCCTCTGTTTAAACTCAGAATCTTTACAGTGGTGAGAAAACCTCCAGCTGTGTTTTGTTCTCCCTGTGCTGCTGGAATATTAACAGATATTACTACTGTACTGCAATTCTTTTAAGAGAAACAGAAGATAAAAGCTGATTTGGCATAATAAAATCTAAGCATGCCACAGAAGGAAGGGTTGAAAACACCACCCAGTGCAGTGCGCTGAGGTAGCAGTTCAGTTATGTTCCATGTTCCACTTGAATGGAAACTGGACTGAGTCTTTTCCTTCCACAAGGACAAGAGCTGGTGCCTTTGCAGTTTGCCTCATTTTGCAAGAGAAATATGGTTTGTCAATAGCTTTGAAAATCTGATCAAGCGACTTTGTCTAAAGAGTAACTCAAGATTCTCATAAAACAAAAGCAGATTGGTTTGATAAATTACTTTATTATTTGGAGGTAATGTGAAACTTTTCAAATAGAGGCCTCATAATTATTTACCCACAAGATCTTTTAGGATACAAAAATGTAGCAGTACTGTTTATTTTTTTTAGATCAGTTAAATGCTATTTGGTTTTCCACAGCTTTTGAGATAAGGAGCAAAACTTCATTATGTCCCAAAACAGACCATCACACCATTGTAAATTAAGCTTAAAAGCAACATTGAGCTGCATCTTGACAGCCAATTCCTGCTGAAAAAAGCAGTCATCCCCATTCCTGTGACCCTGAGTGCACCTTCCCCCTGCAAACACAGGCACTTACAGACCCTGCTGGGAGGCACAGGGGGAGCCACACCAGCCGTGAGCACACAGCACTTAGGGCTCCCTGCAGCAGGGTCAAGCCACGCACTGAAAGCTTCTGACTCTGCTCCCAGTCTTGGAGAGGCAATTCTTTGTCTCAATTTCCCTGTCTTGAACAGGTTCTGCTTCTCACCAACATCACAGAGGCATTAAATACATTCTTAGACATCAGGTGGAAAGCATTGCTTGCTTACTGAAATGAAACTGCTCCATAATAAAAAAATTAGCAAACCAGTGCTTAATATAACATTCACTCCATGGAATGTAACGCTTCTGTGAGACAGTAAAAGTTTACACTAAAATAGATCGCTGAATACAAACTTTCAACTTGTAAAACAACAGAGTAACTTTCTCTGCAAGTACTCACAAGCTTGCTCAAATATAAAAGACCAAATTTTATTTTTTAAGAGAAAAATAAGAGCAATTTAAGGCCAAAGTATCAGCAAGGAAGACTAGTATGTGAAAGTAGACAAGGAAATAGACAAGAAATAATTAATAAATAAGCACAGGCATTTGCAAGGTTATGCCTCTATCTATTAGCTAACCTGTAAAGCTGTTCCCAGGAAAAGATACTAGAGAAAATAGACATTTATACAAAATTATAAAATGCTTGTTACAGGAATTATTGCTTTACAAGGGACATAAACATCCTTTTTCTATTATAGTACCAACTAGGTCTCTCAAAATTTCTAAGGTTTATTAAAATGGAACTTGACTTACGCAAAAAACCCAGTATAAACTTTCTACAAAAAGGAGTCCATCCCGTTCCTGAGTATGCTAAAGCTATGAAACAGAAGGAGCACCGAGCAGGCAGCAGTTTTCACAGTAAAGAGGTCTAAGGACATTTTCTTTCTACACACTGTTTCCCTCCTTCTTCATATTCTTGTTTAGAAATCCACATCTGCTGGAAAGTACCCTACAAAAATAAATGAACAAAAGCAACACACAATGAAAAAAATATCAGAACACAAATGATGGTTAATTAAAACATGATTAGCTTTTCCTAGGAGGGAAAACAAGCAAGTCCTTACATTAAATGAAGTATTAGGACTTGACCTGCTTAACTGTCTCTTCCTTGATTTTTATTGCTAAGGGATTAAACTCAAGACAGGAAGTGCAGCACCAAATGCGGATTCCAGTCTCCCTTTCCCATGATGATAAATTAACCCCCACAAATCATTTCAGTGCTCAGTAACTTGTAGGATTAACCTGATGCAGAAACAAGTTTGCTACTTTCACAGTCTACTACATACAGTCTAGAGAAAGTGCATGTATTTCAAGGCTTTACCTTGCCATTAAAAATGGGAGAACATGGCAGGATATGTTATCACTGGAAATGCTCACACCTCTTTTTAAAACAGATTCTCTTTCCCTTTACCATGAGGCTAGCCAAGATTATGATTATGTAGCACAGACTTTGCAATGCACACTTCTGGGCAGTCAGACTTCTGGGTGGCAGCGCTGTTCAGCACAGCAACACAGTAACAGAGGTTTACTAACCAAAGAAGCCAAAATGGAGCCCCCAATCCAGGAGCTGAACCTCCGCTCCACAGTGGTGTTGTTGGCTATCAACTTCAGGCGCATGCTCTGCAGAAAAGGAGCCAAAACCAAACGTCACACAAACCGTACGCTGCTGACTGAGGGACAAGCAGCACAAGGAGCCTGGTGTCTACACCAACAGGCAGCTGAAAAAAGTCCATTTTAGTACATCTGCAATACTGCTCATCTGCCCTGCATTTACAATTCAGAACCACAGGGGAACAGGAAATGTGTTTTTTACCTTGTGTTCCAACAGCAAATGGTTAAGGCAAGGAATGGGCAGGTGGAGAACAATAATATCACAGTGTATGGTGTCATCTCCAACACTGCACTGGGACTAAAATGACTTATGTTGCTAGACTTAAGTCATCTAGTCTTTTTTGGACCCATACATTCCTTTTGCTTTCAAAATGCCTTATAGCAATAAAATCTTTGGATTTCAATGGGCTCCTCCTTAGCTATTATAAGCAGTGAATACATTGCTCAGTTTCTCCTAACATTCATCATTTCAGAGTTGTCACAAGCAGAACATTTTTTGCTTTAGTATGTGTAGAATACTAAAATTCAAGACACATCATAATCTATATCTACTCTCAGATGCAAAGTATCAATACTTTCTTCAACATCAAGAGATTAAAAAAAAATGTAAATATGCTACTCATAGACAAAACCTGGTGATTTAGGTTGTCTGCAGAGTCAAGGAAAAACAACTGCCACAACGAAGTGACCTCAGGCAGAATGACTGAATGTGCCTCAAGTTAGTCAGGGACACTTCAAAAGAGAGACCACCAAGAGAAATACTGGCTGTTGCTTGGGGAGAATTACAGAACTTAGGATCACAATCTGAAAGCAAGAGTGGAGCAGTAAAATACTCAAGGAATACTGGAATTTATTCTGTATAAAATTCTCCAAGAATTCTTTATGTTCTTTAAAGAGGGAGGTTTCTCAACCCTGCAGAAATCTATTCAGCTGTCAGGTTCCTAAAAAAGTCAAAGCCAGGATGTCCTTGTGTACTTATGTGGCAGCAAGGTAAAATGTTAAGTAAAATATTTCCATTACTGCAGTAATGGAAAGAGTTGTTTTACCGGTGGGGTTTTCTGAGACAGCTCCCTGTTCAATCTGTCTGTGAAACTCTGTATTAGAGTGTTTCCTCCTGCTACAATCACACTGCCATAGAGACCCTAAAAAGAGAAAAAAAAAACAACCCTGAAGCTTTACCTCAGAAATCATTCTGAAAACAGCTCCTTCTGACAATAGAGAAGGGTGGCATGAGTATGCATAGTCAACAACAATAATACATCACTTGACGCCAACAGTATTACCTCTCCCAATTCAATTAATTATTTAATCACTTAAAAATATTGCAGGGCAGTGTAATAGTAAACCATAAAAGGAAGGCAGAGGGCACATGTTCTACATGCTTTCACAGAACAATTTCTACTATGGAGAACCCTCAACTTGCAGATCTCTCCTGTATCCAAACTGTTGGGTTTTTTACAGCTGAATGCAACCTCAAAAGAAAACCCTGCAGCAGTTTTCTATCTCACTATTGCTGAGGTTGGTGAACACACACCCTGGCCCAGCCCCTAAGCCCTCCTCACACACTGGTTAACAGAAAAAATTTCTGAAAGAATTCTCATGCAATCTTGTATCAAATTGTCACCTGAGAAAGACAGCACATTAGTTTTAAAAACAATGTTTTCCTTTAGAACTTCTTCTCTTCCTTCTACTCTTTATAAATTCTATGTATGTTCTAAACATAACGATGCCTCAAAGTCTGAAGATAACACTCAAAGTTAACAAACATAAACGCTTATCTGAAGCCAGTCCAATCCAAATTATGCAGTGCCAGCCAAAAAATCTGTACATCAGATCTTTAAATACGGGTAGAAACACTACGTAAAAGGTCCTGATTTAGCATTTTGTAAGACAAAACACTAATGGTACATATCCCTATATACAAATACATAATACAGAATTATTCTAACATATTTATCATTATCCTAGGAAATCCTAAGAAATTTCTTCACTGTTGCTGTTCTAGTCCCAGAAACACGTATCAGCACAAAAATATCTATGCCTTAAAATACTGCCTGGCTGACTAACACTTACCGGCCTGATATCTATATCACACATTCCAACGCTTGTTGTGACAACGTGGCTCACGCCCAACATCGTGTTACCAGATAAACCCTGCAGGGAAAATTAGGAATCTACACATCATTGCTTCAAGAGAGCAAGGCACAGAAAAGCCTGAATGAGTTGAATTTTACAAGTATTACTGGAGAGGGAGCTAAGCATTTTGTTAGGGAAGGAACAAAAATATCCCTATTTTTCCAGTCAGCTCATCATCACCCAGTTTGAACATTTCATCCTTCCCTTCCCCAGCCACAATTCAAGACAGGCAAATTTTACCCCCAGGAGAACCCCACAGGGCAAATACATCCAAATCACAAAATTAAAAACGTTGTACAAAAGAAAGCCATGTGATAGCCTAGTCATGCAGAGCCTTCCAATCACAGCCATCAGTGGTTTTACCTTTACATTGGAAGGGTCAAACAATCCCTCAGGAATTTTCAGACGCTCAGCACCGAAGTCACAGTTGTAGCCATTGGGGAACTCATAATGAACTGTTGGCATCTGTGCTGCCACTCTGGAGCATCAGACAGAAAGCAACACATTAAAGTGCTCTCTAAACAGGATGTCAAGTTATCCAAGCAGTGTTATAAACTACAGTTCCAATGGGAATACTGTGATTTCTAAGACTTACACTTCCAATAATATTTATTATGATCTCACCTTGGAATATTGAACAAAAAGCTATCACCTGGGTTATATTTTGAAAGTACTCCTACTTTCAAAAATCATCAATTTTTAGATAAAACCTTCTTCCATAACAAAACCAGCCAACCACAATGAACAGGCTGAGCACCACATGCACAACTGGTAACTGATTTTACAAGAAAGAAGAAAGTAACATACTGTTCATCATAGGTTGAATCTGATACTTGGAGGACAGAAGCCTGGAAGTCCTGAATGACACACTGTGGAGTTAAAAATAACATGAACTTATATGAATTTTAGTCTTCAATTTTATAAAATGTATAGAATTGGTATTAACTTGTCAAATATTTTCTCGTTCAAGAGAAAACGCTGATATACTTGCAAACAAAACTTATTTATGGAACACTCAGGGGAGGTGAGAGCAGGAGGAATGACCTACTTACATTACACATGTAGTTGTGCCAAGACCTGGTGACCTGGGGCAACTTCTCTTTTCTCTTCCAATTTGCTGGTGACCCCTCACGAACTGCCTCCTGAGATTGTAGGGTACAAAGTCATCAGGTAAACATTTAAGCCTCCCCTCAAGACAACACTAACTAAACAAAGTTACTTTCCCACCTTTGAAGCAATCATATATGGAGGAATTATCTCTATGTTCATTTCCTGAAACAATTCCCGGCACTGCATAGTGATAAAGTCTCCTGCAAGTGGTGATTTTACAATACCTAGAAGGCAAAGAGAGGATCCAAAATAAAAACCAAAACAACTAACCTGGAAAGTATCCAAATCAGGAACAGACTCTCTCAACTATCTGTCAGTGAACACTATTAGGTTTTTTCCTTTTTAAGGGGGCACACAGATGTAAAAGCAGTAACAAGTACAAGCAGAAATCACGCTAACGTGAACTGCAGTGCTGTTATCCACGGAAGTTCATACCTTGCTGAAGTACATATCCATCATGCACTGGAATAGCAGTGGTGTGTGTTGCTCCACTATCCAAGATGAGACCTGTAGATCTCCCGTTAGCAAAACTAGTCAAAATTATTAAGGAAAACATTGTAATTTTCACTGTAGGAAAAAAGTGCTGCCATACAATTAGATCATAACTAGGAATGAGGATCCAAACATGTTATTCCTTGCCTCTACAAAGGGATTTGTCATTTTCCAGTGTGTACCATCTTTCTGTGAAGTGCACAATCTCATAGAGAGACCAGCATTTAACTTACATCTGTGAACTAACTCAAGCTTTGGATGCACAAGGGTGAGACTTCATGCCACTACTATGCAGCAAGCTCTAAGTACATCCAACTCATTTAGACTCAAAGCTGGAAACATATTATTAGTTTAAAATAATTACAAGTATTCTTCTTAAGGCTATGAAAACTTCAAGCTCTAATTACAGTATTTAGTAGTGTGGACACCACCGTTTCAGGTCTGTAATATTCTTATCCATAGTATACAATGGAAAAAAAAACATAATTAAAAAAAAGACTTGGACCCCAAGAACAGAGTCAGATTGGAACAACTTCAAAAATGAGCTCTAATGCCTCAAAGTTCAGAAACTGAATTTGTTTACTTCCTCCCTGGAAATTTATGGAAAAAATCAATTTGAAGAAAGTTAGACATGCTGTTATACTTGGAATTGCCTGGAAAAATTTTCCTGGGGGGAGGAAACGTGCAGTGAAACATTCCGAAGGATACGCTGTCAGAACGGCAGTTTTACACAAGAAAAAAGCTGGGATGTTGTAATGTTCAAACATCAATTCCGTCAGTTTTTCACGCTTTGCCCTGGTATTCCACTAAAAAATAATAAATCCAAACCACAAGTAAGTGACCAAAAGGAAGCTGTGTTTGCACACTAATCGATTGCTAACACAATAAAGATATTAGAAAAACTGCAGCCACGGTTTCAAACCATACCAAAATTCTACAGAAATGGATTTCTAGTAGTTTACTTCTTTAGAACATTTTTCATTCCATTTATCCTACAATACATCAGTGCTTATCTATCACACTAAAGTGCTACACACCTTTCATGTTACAATAGATTTCTTTACACTTCTACAGCTTTTCCAGTGTCGGGTTCCCAAAGAACTCTCTAAAGCAAGCACCCTGCCTTTTACAAGGGGAAAGATACATGAAGGAACTTGCCCAGTGGGAAGAAAATTAAATCCTGATTTTCCAGTTCCCAAAGTATCTTTCTACATTTCTGCTGTAGTTGTGATTAAGCCAGGATATATCTCAAATATTCAACACATTACTGAAAATGTGAAGTTTTTTCCAAGCCAATACAACAAAGATGAGGTTTGTAAGGAGAATATCAATGGGAATGTCTCTACTCAGACACCCACTGAGCCATCAAACAGCCATTGGAAATTCATCCACACTCCACAAGCTGTGATTCAACACAAGGGAATAATGAAATTCAAGAAAATCCTTTTCGTAAAATTTTATTAAAGAAAGGCATCACTTGTGTATGGCATGTCTACCTTTTCTACTCTGACTTAAAGATCTGCCCTTCAAATGCTGAGCATTTTAAAATGACAGAAACCTTGTCCAGATTTTCCCAGAAATTTGTATTCATCCACTTCCACTGCCATACAGGACCACTTACAGAAACAAAGACAGAAAAATTAAAACTTCTCAATTATAAATATTATTCTGTGTCACTTAATATTACTTGTAAGGCTGAATGAAGCAAGATTTTTGATGGCATTTGATTAAGTGTAACTTAATATATTAAGACATCCAAACATCTTTTTCTTTTTATTCTAGGCAGTAAAATTTCTTTTTTTAACTTTTGGCTTCTTTTCAGTAAGTGAAAAACAATAGTATATTGTAAATACTTTCTAATACAACCCATACAAACTGTTTCAAATTGAGGGTTTTTTAGACATTTTCCAGAACCTGTCCAAGTATTTTAAAATTGTCATTTCTGTAGCTAAGTTTTAGCACTTGTCACCTACGAGCCATTGTCAGACTTATCCAGGACTAATGTTTGCAGAAAAAAGACTTATCAAAATGCCCAGCTGCTTTTACTCACTGGTGCTTCAGACATAAGGACAGGATGCAAACTTGCTTCAGATTTAATATGCATCTTGTAAGTGTGATCCAAAATTGCCTGGAAACTATCCCAGTCTTCAACTGTAACAACATTGAGACAAACAGATTAGTTACTTCTAAGTTTTGTTTCAGTTCATAAACACATAAAGGCTTTCCAATTTCTTTTTTTGCATAGAGCTCTTCAGTCAAAAGCTGTCCTCAGCAGACACACACCTCCTCTAACAGCTCTGCAGAATTCTCTTCCTCCACAACCACCATGACTCCAACAATCATGCTGAAAGTCCACTAACAGTGAAAACCAACCACATCTCCATGCAGTTTGTAAACCAGGAATCTGTTCTTACAGCCTCTGTTGCTGTACATAGCATCTGTCAACACGACTGTGACTTCCTGCAGCCTGGCAATGCTATTTTAAAATCAGGTAGGAAAAGACAAGAGCACCATACTCATTCCATTTTTTAAAGGTGAAATGGCTTCCATATTCTCCCTTGGAACTCTCAGGGCATTAGTGTCTATGTAGTAGGTCGGGCCCCCTTGTTTGCCTTTGTCACCATCAATCTCCATCAGAGTACTGCCATTGTCCCTTTCTAGCACCACACCAATGGCTGTTGGAAAATCAACCTGCAAGGCAAGAGGCAAGCAGTACGTAAGGATTAGTAATGTTTTGGAAGTTGGTGTTTTTCTCATAAATTCAGAAGTTTCTTTATACATTACAGTCAGAATAAACCCCAATGTATTCAGAAGGGGTGTAACTCGCAAAGAAGACCTAAGGCATAAATTCATGTTGAATTTCCATCGAGGCACAGATTCTCTCACCTTTGGGCAGTCCTCGCCTGCATAGCCTGCTCTCACTGTGTACGAGCCAATGTCAAAAACCAGAGCCCCAACTTCATCTGAAAAAATTAACAAAGATAAAGAATGGTTATTGCCCTCTTCTGCAACCCTGACCTTTCCGTGCCCATTGCCTGCTTTACTGGCAAAGGAAGACAAGCAAATCATGGGATCTTTTACAAAGCAAGGAGAAACTTCTCTGTTCAGAACTCCCGCTACCAGAGAGCGATTGGAAACCTGCAGGCAGGCTTTAACTGAGGCATTGCAATCCCTCCGCTTGGTGCAAGAAAGAGAATTTTAGCACAAGAGGGAAAACATAGTAGCAGCTAAACGGATCGCAAAACTTTCAAAAAGTTCTAATTTAACAGTCACACGAAGCCAGGCGAGCCCAGAGCCCCTGGCGGTGATGAGGATGAGGAAGGTGGGACTGAAAACATCGACTGTGTGAGGGAAGGGGTCAGAGCACGAAGCGCCCATCCCTACGGGCCCGATCCCCGCTGATCTATGCGCATCCTAAAGGAAACTTGTCGGAAACGAACGGTGGTCACGGGGGGTGTGCAGAGGGGCTCGGGGGAACAACGCCCGGCTCCCAAAGTGCGGGGACCTTCTCCGGACCTCGGTATCGCGGATCCTGCCCAAGGCCGCGGTGCGAGCGGTCCCCGGCGGAGGCACCTCGGGGCCGCGCAGGACATAAACAAGGCCCGCCGCCGCCTCCTCCTCACGCGTGGGACACGGAGGGGCCGCGGCAGCGCCGGGCCGGGCNCCGGCCACGCTCCCCGCCCGCGGCGCGGCCCGACCCGCAGCGCCGTCGCCCGCCCGCCAATGGCAGCGCCGCGCGGGTAGAACCGGCCAATAGCGGCCGGCGGGAGGCGGGGCATTGCCGCGGA
>VZSE01000213.1:647129-685328 GCA_013398275.1 Promerops cafer
AGTGCAGGGCGGGGGGCGGTGTGAGGAGAGCGGCGCCGGGAGGGGACGGGACGGGGTGAGGGCGGAGGACGCGGGGGGGTGAGAGGAGCGGAGCAGGTGAGATGGGGACCGTGAGAGCAATCACAGAATGGTTTAGGCGGGAAGGGAGCACAGTGCGTCCTCTGGTCGTACTTCCCAGCGCCAGCAGGATCGTCCCAAAGCACGTGGCAGAGGATTGCGTCCGGAGGGTTTTGGGGTATCTCCAGTAAGGGCGACTCCGCATCTTCTGTGAGCAATCCGTTCTAGTGAGCGGTCATTGCACAGGAAAGTTCTTTCTCAAGTTCAGGTGGAACTTCCTGTATATCAGTTTCTGCCCGTTGTCTCTTGTTCTATTGCTCAGCACCACGTGAGAAGGGCCTGATCCATCCTCTGACAGCTCCCTGCAGACATTGTTGAGGTCGCCTCCTCCCGAGGCTGAAGAGACTCTGCTCCCTCAGCTTTTCTTCATGAAACATTCCAGTCCCTTAATCATCCTCGTTGCCCTCCGCTGGAGCGGCTCCAGGAGCTCCATGTCCTCTTGTATTGAGGAGCCTAGAACTGGGCTTGGGGAAGGCTGCCAGGTTTGCTGGAGTGGGGAGAGGTGGCTTATGAGTCCTGAGGGCTCACAGGGTGAACTTGCTGCCACATGAGGAGTGGGATGACTCTGGAGCATCAGGACTGTGGAAAGGAGCCGCTGCTCCTGGGCCCTCCCCAAGTCCCACCTGACAGGAGGCTGTAACCAGGTGGGATCAGGCTCTTCTCCTGGGCAACCAGTGACAGGACAAGAGGATATAATCGTAAACTGTGCCAGGCACAGGTTGAACTCAATGATCTCAGAGATATTCTGAAACGTAACTGATTCTGTGATTCCTCTGCTGCTGTCACTGCTCTGTTGGGCTCTTCCACTGAGAATTAAAAGCTTTTGAAGCCTATCTTGATAGCCCTGCCTCATGTGGTTCCTTTCTTGCTTGGGGCAGAGCCCTTGGTGCCCGAGGCGGGTGTGTCTGCAGAGCTGGGCAGTTCAGCTGCCAGCTTTACAGCTGAACGTCTAGTTAAGATTTCACATCGCCTTGTTTGGTGTCGGAGCACTCAGCCAAACCTGGTGTTCAGCCAGAACAGCCAGAGAAGGGTAACTATAAAGCTGTAGGAATTAAAGAAAACAAAAGAAAGACCTCAGGCCTAACCAGCAGTTAGCATTAGAGAAGACGAAAATTTTAACTGGAGAACAGGGGAATTGGCTTAAAGGGCAAATGTTCCTGGTGTGCATCTTTTTGAATTTTTAGGTGAGGTGGGTTTTTTTGGAGGGGATGGGAAACTCTATGCTCTTTCAAAGTTTACCTAAGATATGTAGCTTATTTTTGTAATACTGTAGCAAGGATCTTCAAGTGATTAGATTTAGCCTGCTTTATAGAATATTTTACTGATTACATTTACATTTGACAATAAAGTTTTGGATAGCATAATGAGCAACCTTAATAGCACCTAATTATTGGACTATAAATGATAAAAAGAAGTGTTTCTTGTGTTTTCATCATAAAACAAAAATTAATGTTGTGAGCTTGCTTTGTCTTACTTGGGTTGGGAGTTCAGAACTTCCTACAAAACTTTGAGGTTTTTTCCTAACTTGTGACTTAAGTTTCAGTTATACCTTCCTACTTACACTGAATTTAATCAGGGAGGTAAGAAGAGAGATAAAACTCACATTTGGTGTACCCAGTAGTTTTGTTCTGGAGGCTGAATAAATAAGCTTGGTAAAGCTGTTGAGAATCTAACGAATCACTACAAATCTCAGCAAACTTTATGCTGGTGAAGAGGAAAAGTGGCCTAGATGTGTGTGTTTGTACTGCAGCTCCCAGGATGCTGCAGTTAACATTGGGCTGGTGAACAGCAATCCCCCTTTAAGGGGGAGGATGTCAAAACATAGGAAAAGTAGTAAAATCCAACAGATCCAAGGGACAACCACTTGAGTGAGGTTTTTAAAGCACAATTATGACAGTACAAGGAGATTATTTGATTTACTAACTCTGAATGGCAAGGAACTTAATTTGATACACAGCTTGAGTCTCTCTTTAAGGAGCAAACTTCATAATTTTATCATGCAATTAAGAAATTGTTTTATAATTTATAGTACAATACAACTACAACATATAGATGCTAGCATTAGAAAGATAAATCCTGCTGTTTCATTAACATCATAAAGCCAGTGCACCTTCATTTTGTGTTATGAAATATTTTCAAGTGAGTATGTTATCATGATTTCCAGTATGTGGCACTAATACTCAAGGCAGAGTTCTTTGAGGAGGAGGAATTAATTGCAGATGGGAAAAGCGGTTCAGAAAATTTGGAATTACCATACCAGAGGTTCTTCATTTAGCTTCTTCTTGTACTTTATTTTGCAGTGATGATTCCTTGTATTCATGTGATGACACTTTAAGCCAGATCCTGCTCTCTGCACAACAGCTGCTTGTGACTGATCTGCAAGACAGAAACCAACACAGCATTCTGCTGCTTTAGTTTTCTTCAATATTTCTTCAACACAAGAACATGCCCTGGAAATCATGTTGGTATCTAAAAACCTCAGGATTTGATAGCCATAAGGAACAAAGCCAAATCCATGCAAGTCACAAGAAGTCTGGAGTATGAGGGGAAGGAAATATAGACTGACAACTCTCTAGGTCCTACTTTCATCTTCCTTGTACAGTTCCAGGCGTTTCCATCAGTGGAAAGTGTGCCAAGCATCATCGCTGTGGATTGACAAGGCTCTGCAGTGACTTTGCTTTGCAGCAGGTGGATAACCCTGCACTGTTCCATGCACAAGAGAAATACACTTGAGGCATCTGTTTTCAGCAGAGTCCAGCCTGACTTACAGAGGTGCAAATTTCAGATTATTTCAGTGAACTCCTGCACATCATCCTATGTTTGCATAAGAGCAGGTGAAAGCTGTAATTTTGATACCACTTTCTATAATGAACCCAAATACTTGGGAGTCTTTTAATAATTTTTGCTTTGTTTCATCAGAAGCAAGTATTATAAAATCAAAGTAAATAGAAACAATAACTGTATTTTATCTAGGTTCCCATATTGGTACAAATGGCCATAATATCTTGGCAGGAGTTGTGGATACAGGTGTAACACAAACCATGTGCTTTTCATGGGAATATCACATATTGATTTACTGTATGTGACATTATATAGTAATTCTGGAGCCAGACACTGACATAAATTGTCCATGGGAATAAAGAGAAGAATCATTTAAAAGTGAGGCATGAACCAAGACATCAAATGATGATGCTGGCTCATAAGCAAAAATTAATTCCATCAGTGATAATCTGGAGAAACAGAAGTTTCCTAATTATTGCTTTGAGATTTTTAAAACTTCGTTGTTTCAAGTGAGTGCATTCACCTTTTTTGGTAACATAAAGCAATATAGAAAGTAATGTACGTGTCAAGCCAAAACTGAACAGAATGATTTTTTGTTTCTCAACAAGCTGCACTTCCCCGTGGGGTGGCTGATGGCCTGTTGCTTTTGAGCTGTGCCATACAACTGCCAGCCAGTCTCCCAGACTGCAGTGCCAGCAGACTGACTGGGACAATGGCTTATTCATCATGTCTGGGTTCCTCCTTGTTTCTTGATTGCAAAATGCATGCTAAAGGTTTTATTTTTCTTATTTTCAGATGAGGTCTTAAATGTTTATGTGAACTAGGAAAGTATCTGTAGATGAAAAAGCAAAACACTGATTAATACTTATTCTCTCAATAACTTCGTATGACCTCTCAGCCTTCCACTTTCTTTGCTAAAGTACTTGGGTGCTTTGTCAATTTAAATTCTCCCCTTCCTCACAGGGATGCTGAGTATAAATGTGCTATCATTCTCCTTCTGCAGAAAATGAGCGAGAACAGAATGCTGAGGAGCCTCAACACTGGCACAATGACTTTTAGGTTTTCTCAGAATTAAGTCCAAGCTCTGAATTCTGTTTCATATGAAATTTACTAAAGACAGACACACCTTAAACCTGGATAACCACTGTAGAGTATGTTTGGTTCTTAGCAACTGAAAATTCTGAGGAAAGGAGATGTGTCTGAAATCTTTCTTGTGAGTCCAGCAAGGCAGTCCTGAGGCTATATGTTCCAGAATCTTCTTTTGGAGCTGGTGTGTTTAACTAGTTCTGCAAAAGACCCATGACTCACTCTTACTGAAGAACATGATTGAAGGAAGAGGTGATGGTGCTTGCCATTAATACACAGTCAACTTTCCCTCACCAATGGATGGCCTGACTAGATTTCAGAGAGCATGCTGAGATTCCGTCTGACTGCCTGGAGTAATAGTGACTAGGATATGCTGGAGAATAGGGGGGAAAACCATGTCATAACAGAACTACTTCATAGTTCTGTACTGTAAGTGGTTCCTGGGAAACCAAATTAGAGGCCTCCAGACTGTTTCATTGTTTAAATCAGGCAGAGTAAGGAATCAAAGAGCCAGATTTGATCAGCAATGTACAGCAATACTTGCCTGGAACTGGTTCTGAGGTAATTGGTCTTCTGGGCTGAGCTGGCCCTGGCCAGAACTGAAGTGTGCCTGTATTGCCCTTCTCAAATGAGTCACCACTTGTGCACGTATGTCTCACTTGGCTCAGATCTGGCAGAACTCACTGTTTGAGGCTTAGTGCTTGGTCTGTAGTTGCTTTAGATTCTTGCAGGGCTTATTTGCTTGGCAGCTGGGCCAGCTCTGACCTGGCTCAGTACCTCTCATCTGCAGAAACAAAGCTCCTTACAGCTGGGAGCCAGCTTAGCCTGACAAACAGAAGATCTTTGTGTCACCTGAGCCCTGCCATTAATGAGGGCATTGATCCCCTCTGCTTCCCACTGTGACATTGGGAATTTGGTTATAAGAACTGAGCAGGTAGCATGGAGCACTGATCTACTGGCCAGATGCAGCATGGCAAGGTTCAAATCCCTGTTCCCAGCTTTCCAGGAGGTGCTGGGTTGCCTCAGTAGCATTTTCAAACTGTGGTGCCATGCAGCTCAGAACCGTGGCTCTGTGCAGAGGTGAGGAATCCAAAGGGGAGCCTCCTCCTCTGAGGGAGAAGAGCCTGAGGCCCTGTTCCTGCAGGCTCTGTGGGTGAAATGAGGCAGTGCAAGGAGCTGAGCTGTGAGGGTGAGCTCACCACTGGTCTTGCAGGCCTAGTGACACGTTTTGTGTCACCTTTTTGGAACACCATCAGACTTGGAATCTTGGTCTGGTTTACTTTAGAAAGCTGTTTGCACTTGGCATCAGGAAATGTTTGTTGTGCAGGGGAGGTGTTGGTGTAACCCCATCTGTCCTGTGTGACGTGTGCTCTGCCACCAGGAGAGGGCACAGGCAAAGCAGGGGCAGAGACACTGGCAATCCACATAGTGCTGCAGGGTTTGGAATACAAGTGAGAGCAGCATTATTTCTGCCGGGCTTCAAAAACCAAAGTATTGGCTTGGGGGTTTTAGATTTATGTATTACTGTATCACCAAATGCATATATATATTGTTGTAAACTAAATTATTAAACAGCAGTGAGGAAAAACAACGGTGTATTTGCTGGATGGGCACATTTGCAAAGTGATTGTCGCTTCTTTCTTGAATTCCTTCAGGTCATTACTGTGACAAGTAGGTACTCTGTCACCCAAAATGAGCATGTAGAGCAATGCAATTGCATTGCAGCAAGAAGTCTGATGAGAAAAGGGTTTGTTTCTGTTAAGAATTACCAGTTTATAGAGGGAAGCTTCAGATTGTAGTGCTTTATCTGAATATTTATTCACAAAATATCTGTATCCTAGGGCAGTCATGCTACAGCTGTTCAAAAGTGTCAGCTGCTGAATTACAGCATCAGCACACATCTGTATTATTATGCTCCGTTTTAAAAAGTATTGGGATGGTATATATAAGATCTTTGCATTTGTTGATGTTTATTGTTTGATGATTTGAAATTGCTTTAACAGATATGTTCATGGCATTTTTTATAACTAATGTAAGAATTCTTTTATATCTCATGCACATATGTAATCTCTTTTTCTTCTGCTTATGTGGTTATCTTGGAGAATGATTCTTCTCTCTCAGCACACTGACACGGTGTCTTTTATTTCAGTACAGCAAAATTGTGTGCATCAGGCCCAAGACATCTTCCTTGCAAGTGAAATGGAGAGGAATGAGTGTTTCCAAGTGTTATCAGAAAAAGATGTGGTACAGTGGAGAACCTGATCAGATCTGCTGGTGATGGATTTTCCTTGAGTCCTGATATGTCAGCTTACATGTGTAGGTAGTCTTCTTTATTTACTCCTATGTATGAGAATTAGTTGTGGCATAGAGAATCCTGGCTATGAGGGTGGTCAGGGATGTTCTTTCTCACAGGGCATGAACAGCATATATGAGCACCACTCCATGAAAATCTTGGTATTTTGTATTTATTAATTGCTTGATTTCTTTGAGCAATCAAGAAAAATAGAGATAAAAAACTGTCTAGCACTGTGGGATGCTTCCAGTAGGGAGAACTGATATAAGCAAGTCTCAGGTTTTAAACCAGTATTTTTAGGAAACTGGGCTCATGCTACCTTTTTGATTGCTTCCACAGATGATAAGGTTGCAGCATAAGCTGCATTATATTAGCTGGCAACAGATCATCCATGTAGAACACAGACTGCATGAGTACCTTTATCCTAGTAAAAGCTTTGATCAGAAATTTTTGCTTTTTTGAGACACACAAAAGAATCTAAACATGAAACAAAACTGGAGGAAGCCAGGCCTTTTAAGCTGTATTTCCCAGAAGCTGCTTATTTTCAATGGCTTGTTTAGATCTGCCTTAATCAAAGCTGCAGACACTGTTTCTCTACGTGTGTAGGAGCATTTTCAGGCTCACCAGTGCCAGCACAGGGAGAGCGAGTCCTGGGCACCTCAGATCTGCTGCTTACTACGAGTTGTGGTCCAAGCTGTGAGGATCCCGAGGCTGCAGCACCTCTCAGGACTGTGGTTTGGTTGGCTGGGTTGGTCAATCTGAGCCAGCAGCCCTGAGAGTCGGCAAGGGCTCTGCAGGTGTCACCTGCACATGTGACCTTGCCCCCTGTCGTGTGTTGGAGTGATTGCACTTGCTGTTGTCCTCTCTGGTCAGAACTGCTCCAGTGTTCCTGCCCCAGCATTCCCCATTACAGTGACTGTCACCCACTGGAGTACTTTAGCACAGGGTTTATAGGGTCAGCAGAGGTGGGTCTGGGTCGCTAAGGTGCTGGATGACAAATGCAGGAACTGGGAAGAACCTGGAGTCAGAGAATGAGTTCCTGTGTTTGCATGCATCTGTTAAAATGCAGACTGAGTCTATGGATTTGATTAACATGGGGTAGTGAAGGATACTGCTTTACAGCAGTGTGTTCCTATTCAGATGTTTGCATTTTCTGAAAGTTAGTACTTTCTATTCCTTAGTTTATCTCACTGAATTTCACTGTAATAATGTTCCCAGATAAAGCTAAATTGTGGGAAAGCCAGAGAATGCTAAAAGGCTGTAATTTCTCCTCCTAAGGAATGTTGTTATCTTTCAGCATGAACACCCTTGACATCAGCTGGTCTTGCTGCAATATTGCTAATGGAGAATTGCAAGGACACTAATAATGGGTTTGGCATCATCTGGTGAGGCACTTGTCTGTCCTTCTTCTAGAAGGACAGAGAAGGAAAAGGAATATGTTGTCCTTACTCAACAGGGTATTGTTCAGAATCATATCCATAGCCTGGGAAACAAAAATCATCATTGTCCCCTTTGATGTTTACATGACATGACAATGTAAGGGCTTTTGGAGAGATAATATGTTCTGATAGGTTTGGGATTTTTTTTGTAACTCTGTGGCATAAAGGCCATCGGGCCTGCTAAAACCTGAGCTCATTTTTCCCCAGCTAGAGACCAGATTGGAATAGACACACCTAAGAGAAAAGACAGGATTTGGAAAAGTATGGAGAAGGTGTGATTGTCCTTTACACCAGGTCACTGCAGGCATAGTTAAGTGAATGGATTCTGCAACAGGATGCATTTCACAAGCATTTAAATGGTTGAGCCAGAAAAATGCTGAAAACTTAATTCCTACTCACTTGAGTGAGCTGATGCTTTTCTGTGATGAATCACTTAAAATCAGTAATAATTTACTTACTGAGTGATTGCTGTCTCCAGTCTTTTTTAACATACTGATGAATTTTTAATTTAATTTGCTAATGTGTTGGCAAATTATACCAGTGTACAGAAAGGGTCCTTCAAGGACTGGCAACCCTATTTTCATTTGTGCCTCTTCCTAAGACTCCATTAAAAACTTTGTTTCCTGACTGCAGCTTTGCACCAGTGTCTTCCCCATCTCCCCACTCATTGACTGGATTTGTCCCTGTTGTGCTGCCCAGAACATTCACATGAGTCAATCTCAGATGCTCAGACAAAGGCAAGTTGGCAGGCCTGAAAATATGAAGGTTTTGTTAAGACCACAGAAATCTCTGTGCAATCTGTGTTGCAAAAACACACAAAGTTTTTGTATATTTCAATACTTTTGGTCTTACATCTACTAACATTTCATACAAAATACTGCCATGGCATACCACATTTGTTCTTTCAAAAGAAACTTTGGGAACACCAATGGTAGGAGTTTTGTTTAGTTTTGGTAATGAGTGAAAAGTTGGTGGAAAGTTTGTTGTTGGATCTAAATTTCTGCAAAGAATAATTGTGAAAAAAATGAGAAGCTTAGATTTGGACCATCAGGGAGAAGATTTATGGGAACATAGAGCTTTCATTGGGCATACACAAATGGCTAAACTTTGCTTTCTGTGGTTTCTAAACACAAAGTAATCCTTGTCCTTTTGTCAGGAAAAAGATGTAATATCAGAGGTAACGTTATACTGAGATTTCACTTTGCTCAGACCAAGATGTTTGTCAATTACAACCCAGCAGAACATTTGCTAGTATGATGTTGCCATAGTTTGAATAATTAAAAATGAGTTGTCTTCAGCAAATAAATAAAGTACACCTAATGGACCATTATGGAATATCCTTTCTGTTCATTACTTCTTTGGTCATAAAACTCAGTCATTTCCAATGGCTCATTCAGGCTTTTTGGAAAATTGTCATGATACACCTTCCTCCTGATTGAAATGGAGCAGTAGTTTTGGAAAATAATAAAAATCTGAATTTTAGTGAGTACTAACTTTTACTCCATAAAGCTGTAACTAATTGAGTTTAGGCAGCCAGGGACAGAAATATTGTCATGGAAGCTGCTGGTTACTTCCATTTCAATTCAGGTTTGGAGTGGGGCAGAGTTCAAATACATCTAATGTGTTTTCATCAGTTCAACAGGAAAATCAATTGTCATGGTAGAGCCATTTCCATCCAACTTTTACATAATAGCTAAGTGGTTAGAGCAGCCACCTCACCTCACTTATTTTTTCAGTTCTTATTTCAGAGAATTGTGCCCTTTCCTTTAGGTTATAAAATGATCTGAGTGCTAATGCTCTCCTGTATGCTCTTGGAAGGTTGTTTTTTGCACATTTAGAAATACAGAAATCCTGAGGTCTAAAGAAGAGCAAGGAGAAGGATGCCTAATCCTGGATTGTAATTGGTAACACACGCAAGCAAGGGTGGAAGATGCTTTTCTTGGGTTTTGTACCCAGAATTCCTTCAGTTTACTGAATTGTAGAGTGATGCAGATGCTTCCTTTTTATCTTACTTGTGCTTTTTAAAATTTAATTGTGGAAGAAGTAACCACACCCAAATTCATCTTGCTCTGTGACAGACAGATCATTGTATGATCAAATTCACTGTGATCATTCTGTGCAAAGATAGCAAAATGCTTTTTATTTTGTCCCCTGGTGTTTGGCTAGAGCTACATCTTCTTTAGGCATAATTATCAGTAACACTAAATACAATTGCTAATGTTTTTAATGACATAAACATGGGAACTCCTGTACAATTTGTACAAATGAATTGTTAGGGAAAAATGAGGGTATGAAACATAAAGGTAATAAATATAATAATAGGTAATTTTATGTAGCAACAAATAAAGTGAAAAGGAATGATGAAAAATACATCCACCCTTGTCTGAATATGACTGTGAGCTATTTTAATGGGAAATTTTAACAGAATTGGAAAAAAAAAAGAGAATAACTCAGTGTCTGAATTATTAAAATAATCAATCCCCAATTTGCTTCAATTAAACACTTAGAGATGCACCCAATGTTTTGATTAAGAAAAAAATTAGAAAGTTTCTTATTCACCTCAGCAGGCAGCTCTGCAAAATGGAAGGTCCCTGTGCTCCTCTGAAGCCATTTAATGCATATGTGAGCATGGATTCCCAGAACTATCTGTAATGCATATAGTGCTTTCTGCTCTCAGTGGCTTTTTTTCCCACTCTCTTTACGTCATTTGCCATTTGTGAGGGTTGCCAGGGTAATGACCAATCATCCCTGGAGAGATGCCTGCTAGTAAGGACAACATAGGCTTTCTCTTTTTTGGTATTCTGCAGTATGTATTTGAGAGCTATTCTAGCATCAAGATTGCAGAACTTTTGTTTAGTTAGCAGGGAGGGAAAGTTTACAGAGTATGAAATAACAGATTACAACTATTGAGGTAAGTGAGGAGTTTTCTATTTTATTAATTGTCCTGTCTGGATGTATTCAAAGCATTGAGCATCATTACTTTATTTTGTTGTTGTTGTTGTAGTTGTTGTTGTTATACATGTAGCTGACCTTGTTTAATTAGCAATTAGAGAGGTTTTGCCTAATGTGAACAATGAAATCTTAGTAGTCCTGCATATGCAGGAGAGCAGGATTTTATTCTCTTTGTAATTATGAACCCCACAGCCTCTCTCGGCACTGCAATCACCATATACATCCACTCATCCCCAAAATATTTTCAGAAGAATTAATTAAAAATAAGAAACCCACAGAGTGTTGTAATGCAGATTTCAGAGCATGAAGTGTGGTTGCCTCTCAGGAAAATGGGAAGTTCTGAATACTCTTCATTGGGCTGTATGTATTCATTAGGCCACATCAGCTGGGAACTGAAAATCCAGAAAGGGGTCCTGTCCATAGGATGCTGAAGATGTTGAACTCCTGTTTTTTTAAAATGTTTTCTGTTGAATAGCCACTTGCAGGTGACTCTTTGGTCACCTATGGACAATGAGAAAATAGAGCCTTCAGGCTGCAAACCTTTTTTCTGGCTCCGGGATCAGTAGTGAAAGCTGGTGGTGGTCATTGCCTCACAGAATGGGCCCAGATTTTGTTCTTTTGCATGAAAGGGCACCTAAACAATACATGAGAAAGGAGGCAAAAATAATCTATTCAGATGTTCCCAATGACCTCAGAAGTTTCTATGAAGTATTTATGTGTAATCTGGGTTATGACAGATGTGACTGAAGTGGTTGGTTTGGGATGGTTTAATTTGGTTTTTGTTGTTGTTTTAAATGACCCCCCCCTTGGAATTACTCTGGCACAGTTCCTTGTTTGTGTGATGGCTTCCTGGGAGAGAAGGACAATTGATGAGGTGGTTGTATTGTTTTTCTGTAGAATTGCCAATCTATCAAAGTTCAAATTAATAACTATCTCATCAGAATTACTGTTTGCTGCTTAATATATGTGCACCTACATGTGTGCTTCACATCCTGGCAATCTCACCTGTCCTGATGGGCACGGTATACATAAACCAGAATAAAGCATATATTCATTTTACTTTATTTTCTGCTTCCTGCAAATATATAAAGAGTCTAATTTTGGCTCACACTTTTCCCCAGTAGAAAAATATATTGGGGCATTTAATTTAGCATGGTAAATTCCAGTTGCTAAATTTTAGGTGCTGCTATGTGTTCAGATGTGTTTATGATAGCTTTGCATTATCAAAACAACTGGAGTGCAGCAGTGAGTCTGGATGTGTAGATGTGAGAGAGAAGAGAATTCAGAGTGACAGTTTTAAAAGTCTGAGATGAAAATGATCTTTTCATCAGGCTGTTGAGAAAATATGTTTGTTCAGAAAGTTTCTCCTTTTTAAAAATCGTTACTGTTTTTTGACATCTGTGTGCTGGGTATCACTTTAAAGCAGTTTAGGATGTGAGTGATATTAAATGCTTGCATTGTAGAGGAAAAAGTCAGTAAGCTCAAAGAAAACTTACTGTTATCTAATGTTTATCAGATTCCATATGATTCCACTATTTATAGTAATCTGGGAAGCAGAACCTCAAAATGATAGTTTTGTATTATTCTAGGTGGTGTCTTTTGACAGAGAAATAACATGATGACATTTAGATAAGGCAGGTAATTAGGAAAGTAGGTTTTCAAATGAGAAATTCAGAGGTAAACCTTCCTGAAGAAGATGGTGGGTAACAAGCCTCAGTCTTTATCCTTCTGTCCATCTTTTCCCTGTCTGTCTGCTTCACCATCTCTCTTTCCGACTTCAGAACGCTCCGTAGCTGTATTGTGCAGAGAAGAGCATTTACTTCCAGACAGTGGGACAGAGAGAGGGAAGCTGCAAGGAGGAAAAGGCAATGAGCCTGCACTGTGAATTGTTCACAGTATAACTGCCAATAATTAGGGCAAGGTATCTGTGGCCCTGAGGAGAGGAATAAATAACAGCACAAACTGATCCACTGACAAAAAGTCAGGCTTCAGACGAGGATGGGAAAGTATGGCACAGGCTGAAAAACAAGGAGATGCTCATGAAAGGGGGGACATGTCAGGATGGCAAAAGAGAAGCCAAAAGGAGAAGTCTTTCCAGGAGAGACTGAGACAGGCTGGATAAGTTCAAGAATGTCTGAAAACATTCAGAAGCCCAAACTCCTTATCCTTTGAGAAACAGAAGGCAAAAAATAAATGTAGGTGAACAGTCATTGAGTGAACAATAGTTTCTAAACATAGTGTATGACAAACCATAATTGTCATACAAAAGTATAATACACTATTGATAACAGGATTAGTGCTATCTCTGCAGTGGATAGCTCAGCTTGAACTGTGGCCTTTGCTGTTGGAGGTCAGTTCTCCTGACCTGATGGATTATTTCATCTGATAGACATCATCTATGCATGATCTGGCATAGATTACTTTTTTAGTTGGTTGGTTTGTAGGATTTTTTAATGAACAGTATCTCTCTGGATCTATATCTCACAGGAACACTGTGAGTTTTAATTTGTGACTGTAGTGGTTAATAAGACCATCAGATGAAAAATTTGCTAATTCATTTTTATCAAACCAAAGCCTTATGGTTTTGTATTTTGTTATCACTGTTTGGAATCCAGGCTGTTACTTCATTACGTGGCCCTGACTGTCCATTTCTATGAGTAAGTATAGCTCTGTTGCTTCTGGGATCTGGTGATGTAACTCCAAAATTCTGGTGTGAAATCATGGTATGTGTGTTTTCAGAGCATTAGAGAATAATTTAATTGCATGAACTTAGTTAAAGTGGCCCCAGAAGGCACAGAATTGTTGCAACGTAGATGTCTGTTTTTAAACTGTCAGTTAGTGGCATTTTAGAAAAAAGAGTGGTGAAAATGTGCTTTATCAGCCAAAACTGCAATTCAGGAACACAACAAAGCCATGCAGAAGGAAAGTTACTGCTGCCTGACCAGCAATATGCATAGTTAGGAAAGGTTGAAATTTGGAGTGTTACAGCATTTCCAATGTCTCTTTTGAAGTGTGTGGTAAGGTTCACTTTGAGCAAGTAATGAGAGAGAAAATGTCTTGTGGTTTAAAACGGAAGTTGTTGAAAGAAGATGGGCATTTCAGAGCACTTTACTAAAAACTTCCAATTTATAATTTTAGTCTTATTTTCAAAGTATTTAACTTGAGTTTCATTGCACATCCATAGGCTCTAAGTTTCAAAGAGAGATGCTTTTGAACATTACATCACTCATTGCTGAATTGTTATGTAGTTGCTGTGTGATCCCAGACAAGTCCATTAAACACTTCAGGGCTCGTTTCTTCCCCTGTGTAAGCTGGGGGTTAGTGGTATTTACCTTATAACACTATGGGTGTTCCTGTTCTTTGTGTAGTGTTTTGAGTAGCCATGTTGTTCAAGGCCTAGTTACTTAGATATGCAAAGTACTGCAGCACACAGCCCTCTGAGACCCCCCCAGTTGATCCTGTTTTTCTGTTGTAGTTACAAGGTCAGGTTGAAATAATCCCCATGATTATAAGAGCTTGTATGAAAAAACTTTCCTGGAGAGCAACATCTGTTATCTGGTGGTAATAGTGATTCAAAGGAGCTCTTTGGGAAGAGAATTCAGTCTGTCTCACATGAACAGGATGACTCAGTAATTCACATTGGGAAAGAGAAACATTCTGCAGGCCTCACAAATGTGATTCTGGAGACTCATTACATGCATTATTGTGTGCTTTTGTGAAGCTCCTGACACAGTGCAGTGTGAATGGTTTCTGGCAGCCACGGCCGTGTCTTCCAGCAGCAGGAGTGATCTGAAACCATCCTCAGTGCCAGGGCTGCACACAAACCCTCCTTCCTCTGCCATTCCTCAGGGGCAGCATGTGTGGCTCTCGTTTCTCACAGCTGGGGATAAAGCAGAGTTAGGGTGTAACAGCAAAGGACAATATAAACTGTTCTGTCCCCGACAGGACTCTGCCACACACCTACCCATTTACTGGTAAGTAATTAACAGCTCTGACTACAGCTTGGGTTCACTTGTTCAGAGAAATTACATTCCTCTGATGGGCTCTGAACACACATGTCAAATTTCATGAGGATTTAATTTTATTTGCCTAAAATTTAAGCCAAATTCAGCCCCCATCCATACTGCTGCCCTTGCTGCTTGAGGCCTTCACGTGAAAGCAGCCTCATATCTTCACCTGGATAAGTGAACTGGCACCCTGCCAGAACGTGGTGGGAGCTGGTGACTCCACACCTGGCCTTTGTGTGCTGCTCCAGCCCTGTCTGCTTTCACAGAGGCTTCTGAGCAAACACTGCCCTGGACAGATGGAAGTACTCGTAGATGCCATGTAGTAACGTTATGCAAAAAGCTCAGGACCTGAAATATTTACAGCTTAATTGACTGCAATTCCTATTGACTTCGATGGGTGTTTTATTCAATTAGGGACTGCAGAATTTACATCATTGCCTCTGGCTTACATCATTGCAAATATTATTGATGCTTATAAAGCTTTTGGGGATCTTTCAGGCTTTTAGTCCACAAAGTGACTAATGTGAAAGTCTTGCTCGGGGGTAAGAGGAATATTTATATCCATCTCATCTTTCATTTACTTATTCCTGAGTCTCTGTCTGCTATTCCTTTGGGAATGCTCATATAAAATCTGCAATTTAACAAAGAGGGGGAAAGCAGAATTGTCTCAATACAGCAAGATTCAAGTTTCACTTTGAACATTAGAAGTGCACCTTTCTTATTTTCTTGCCTAAAAGGTAAAAGTGAATCTGATTAATTTTAATCTCACAAAATGACGAAAATTAAGGCACAGTAAATTTAGAATGAATATTGAGGAAAATTAACAGTTTCCCAGGGGTGAGCATGAATACAGGGACTGGAATTTAAAACTATGCAGATTGGAGCACCAGAAATTCTGACAAAAAGAACTTACTCAAACTGGTGAGAAGGGTCAGGGTGGCTTGAAAAAATTTTTACCTTTCTAATCTACGTGTGCTATAAACCAATGTTGGAGTTACTATGTGAGTAGCACAAGCAGGCCCTGTGTAGCTTAATTACAACCTCTCAGCCTCTGACTGATACGGATAATATGGATAATATAGAAATCCTTACGCTGGCTCTGTGTTAGGTCTGGAGAGAAAAGAGATACAGCTTCTCCACCTTTTCATTCAGTGCTTTGGGGAAAAGTGGTGAGTAAACCATTTTACATTACTGTGTGCAATTGCATTTCATACTTCTTTTTATTCAGAAACAGCAATGAAATGGCTAGAAATATATATATATTTATATATGTGTGTGTGTGTGTGTGTGTGTGTGTGTGCGTGTGCATATAAGTAAATAAAAACAATAGATGGCACAAGCACTTTTAGGACACGTGGTAGAAATCTGATTGCATTTCAGACAATATTCTTTCTACAGACCTTCCCAGAAAAATCTGCAGGAAGAGCTAGGAAAAGTCACATATATATAACATGCATAGTTCTAGGTCTGTTTTAGCAAAATTGGAGAAATGTATCTGTGCCAAAATTGATACAGTTCCCAGGTAGAACACTGACTTTCTTTAGTTGTGTCGTGGTAGGTAAAGTAAAATTGAACATAGAAATAAAGGTAGCCTCCTTATAGAAGGCATTTTATTGCAGCAGAAGCAGCAGAGAACACAATAAATGTTATCTGTCAGGGAAAGAAGCAGGCTATTTAAATTCAGGCAGCATAGCATCTTCAGTCAGAAGGGCTATTTTTAACTTCAGATGTAGCTTAATTTAGAAACTGAGCAGTCCAAGTCCCTTTTTTTTTTCTCGACTTCTCCGACTGGAGATTTTTTATAATGATTGTACATACCCTTGTGTGATGATGCTGAATAGAATAAGAAATACTTTATCCTGAGCTTCAAGGTCATGAAAATGCACATCTAAACAAAGCAGCTTTGTGGCAATATTGGCATACACGTGTAAACACAGAGACCAGATGAGATCAATGTTTTCTAAGCATAGGGCCACTTTGGCAATTTGCCAGGAGGTTGCATAGAATTTTCATATCCATTTATGCAAGATCTTACCCAGATCTGTATTATTTTGTGTAGGAAGTGCTGTAATTGCATATAGTCCTATACAATATGCGATAAAGAGAGTTTAAATTCCAGTGATTCCTAAGGCAGAAATATTTATGAGAAATCTGGCAGTGATTTCCTGCATTGATTTTTCTGAGCCAGCTTCTTGTATTTGGCTTTGTTTGCAAGTTAATCACAAGAATTGAGAAGCTCATTTCGTTATAGAATATATTCAGAATTAAGAATTGCAGATTTGACTCTATTAAGTGATTACAAGCTTTTTAATGTATTCAGATCCAGAATATGAAAAAATCCTTTCACAAATGGAAGTACTTCCAAGATGGCTTGTTGCAAACACTCTTCTTGCATAATTGCATACTCTATGTCACTCAGCATTCATCAGGTGAATTGCAGCAGCATTTCAGCATAAAGCTCAATTCAAGCTGGATTTTACAGTTTACCTGTTCAAGCTCAGCCAGAAGAGATTCTGAAAGCTCTTCCAGTTGCATAACAATAACAAGGGGTGGAGAGACATGTGCCATTGCGACAGAAATAATGGGGTTATTAATAAGCTGAATGTGACATGGGAAAGTTGGCTCTATTTCTGAGCATAGTGACACCTTCACCATTAACTCCTGAGCACACACAACTTTGTACAGTTCCTGAAATTTTGCTTGAAGGGTTGAGCATTTGTGCTCAAAGAGAACTTTTTCTGTAGTCACCTAAAATCCTGAAATTATATGTGAAAGCTTCTGCTGCCATTTATTCTTTAACTTATGACAGCTAAAATTAGAGGCTTTCATTCCATTGTTTTTATACACTGGGGTAGTGTGATGTAATGTAGAAAGAACATCATAAAACAAGTTAGAAATGTGGAGTTATAATCATTAATGTTCAATGGAGGCTAAAAGGAAGTATCATTTAGAGGCTGGACTACTTCTGAATTGCCTACTTTGGATAGGGATTCTTTCATCTTCCTCTGCAACATTTGTTTTTGGGGAATGCTCCTTTCCCTGGCTACGTGCTATGTGGAGGGAATATGGGAATTAGCACAGAAGCTGTTAGAGCCATTAGACCCTACTGTGGGGTTTCCTTAATTCTCTGCTGGCCACACAGACCTGAATTAAGGCTGAATTTAGTCTCTGGGAGGCATTTTAGTGGTGCTATCAGACCAGGAAATTCAGACTGTGACGCACAGTTTGGATTGCGAATGTGAATTCACAGCCCTTTCTTAAGGAGGCTTTTCTTTATAGTAAAGCAGATATATTGCAGCAGTATTTGCTGACGTGTTTCAGCTTTCAAATGAGAATGTGTTTTTCTTGTCAAAGACTTGATCTGAAGCTTGTAGCAAAAGAAGCATTCAGCACATACACTTTCTTGTTTTAGGTATGTTGGTATGCTGTCAAGAGGCAGGATTCGGTTTGCGTGTTAAAGAAGTTTAAAAAAAGACTAAAATCCATCCAAAAGGAGCAGGGGGGTTGTCAAGAAAAAGCTCACAAATCTCACAGAATTGAGGGCAATATCTTTGGTCTTACAGAAATACAGTGTATACTTAAATTTCTGAATAGCTTTATAAAATCTAATCAGCTTGACAGTAAAACTGTCCATTTGTATCTGCCTTGGTTTTGTTCAGTTTGTAGTACAGAGGAAGACAACTGGTGTGAGAGCAAATAGTAATTCTATTTTCAGGCATTCAGACTCTTAAATAGCAAATTTCTTTGAAGAAATCTGGTAACACAGATGATGAGGTGAGCTTCAAGTAAAGCTTGGATTTGTCACAAAGCAGCACTAAAGTACTCAGTGACATAAAAGGAGATTGTAGCGAGGTGTATGTTGGTCTCTTCTCCCAAATAATAAGTGATAATAAAAGAGGAAATGGCCTCAAGTTGCACCAGGGGAGGTTTAAACTGGGTATTAGGAAGATTTTCTTCATGGAAAGGATTGGCACAGGTGCCTGGGGCAGTGGATGAGTCACTACCCCTGGAGGTATTTAAAGGATGTGTAGATGTGGCACCAGACATGGATTGGTGGTGGACTTGGCAGTGGTAAGTTAAAGGTTGGACTCAATGATCTTAGAGGTCTTTTCCAACCAAAATGATAATAATTAGTTTTTACTTAGTAGTTTTCATCCACAGATCTCAATGTGTTTTATAATGAAGGTCAGTCACATGCGCAATGTACTGACTCTTTCATAAGAATTTTAGCATAATTTTTCTGTTCAAAAAGTTTAAGCCACTCTTCTGTGTCACTTGTTACAGGAAAATGTATCAATGTGTTCTATGCCCACAAATCACAGTAGGAAGGACAAGCAGTAGACTGGAGTTTTTATTAATCAGTGGGCTGTTTTCTCAGAAATGGGAAATGATTTTATCAAAGTGTGACAAATTACAAGAAGTAAATAAATTGATATTCAGGTGAAGTACAGGAGACTAACAATCACTGTGTGTCTATAAAAATGCAGTGTGCTATTCCTGTATAAGGATTTCCACAAATCAGGATGAAAGCAGTCCACAAACATACATAGGCATCATCATCCCATGCTCTTTCATCTTGGAGGAGATGGTCACAGACGTGGAACTAAAAATAGTCAAATTTAAGAGCGCATGCTCTCGAGAGGGGATCAAAGACTGAGATGCTGTTCAGGCATGCAAACAACCAGAAGTATGAGAGCAGGAAGAGTGTGGTTGAACCAGTTACTGCTCTGATAAAATCTGCTACTTTAGCTTCAGCCAAATTTGTGCTAGTAACAGAAACGGGGTGCAGAGGCACAGGGAAAGAGACGTGTAAGGCAATTCCTATGGCCTAACCTTGCGTGCCTAACACAGCTGCCTAAATGAGGAAGGTGATTTTTCCTGGACTATTGAAAGATTAAGTATAGAGGATGTTATTTTAGAAAGTAATTCAGAGGCCACAAGTATGGCTTCTGCTCTGAAGCACCTCTGGAGGAGCTGGACACCCTTCAGTGATTTTGTGGGAAACTTGGGTGAAGTGCCTGCCCTAAGCCCCTGGGCTGGTGTTAAACACAGCCCACGCAGGGCTACTGCAAAGGCAACTTTGTACCCAAACTGATACTGTTCTTTCCTTGGGAAACTTCCTTTTTCCCCTCAGGCTTCTCTTTCTGCTCTTTATATGACACACAGATCTCGTGTGTGGAGGCTGAATCATTTGTCTGAAGGACAGAGTTGATCTTAGGTCTGTGCATTGCACTTTTAACCAAGAGACTCTCCTCTATGTTCCTACCTAGACATGGGAGGTTATTTCTCTAATCAGGGTTAACTTTCATAAAAGCCCCTGGCAAAATCATAACTTGTGTTGTTTAGTGCAATGACATCTCTGAAAAACAGAGCAAGGTTCATAACCAAACCAAGAGCAATAGTTTTTGTGCCATATCTGATTTAATAAGAAAGCAGTATTTATTTGGAAAGGAAGATATGTAAAATTTGGCTTTTCATTAAAACAGGTAGTTTCTTTTAACTCAAAAATGAATTTTTTAAATTTATTGTTAAAAATACAGTTTTCAATTTAATTGCTGAAAATTTTGCATCCAGGGCCTAACTTTGGAAGTTCTTTGCAGCTGACTTGCAGCACTATTAACACTTCTCATGTTTCTCTGTTGCACTTGTCTTGTTTAATACCAGACAAGGAGCCGTGTGGGTGACAGCTCTATACCAACAAATCCTAACAGACAGATGCTATGATTTGATCCTGATATTCACTGTATGTTTTACTTAGTGCTGCAACCAGGAATTAAAAATATAAGCACATGCTTCTTTCTTGTATATATGTCCATAAAAAAGCCTGATCTGGTGTAACATAATAGTAATAGGAAGCTATTTTTAGACCAAATGAAGCAGGGGAACAATGAAAATAATATGTTTCATGGTACAAGAAAGCTGACATTGGCTGACATTCATCACCAGTTCTTGCATCAGCATTCACCATCCCTAAATAAAGCAGTAAGAAGAAACTTCCTCCTCTTATTAAGTGGCCCTTTATAGAGAGGAGATCAAATTCAGCTGATAATGTCACCAGGAAGTGTGTGCAATATTTAAAATCCGGTTGGCAGTGTAAATACTCAGTCGTTGAGGCAGCTGTGGCGGGGCACCTCCTGTGGCTGAGCACTGGCTCCAGGTGCGAGGGGGGAATCCCAGAGCCAGGGAAATCCAAGGAAGAGCAGAGAGCTCTGGCAGCTCTCGTGAGCAGCCTTGGGAGATTGCAGCTGTGCTGGGAGCACGAGTGACCAGGAATGCTGGGCAGGGATCGAGGGGGCACTTTGCAGAGCAGGGCACTGCTCACAGGGCCCCAGCCCAGGGACTGCTCTGGGTCTCACACAGTGGTGGGCACTTGCCCCACAGCTGAAACCCCTTTTCCTTCCTTGTGAAGTTCAACAAATGTATGCTCTTGCACCTGGGAAAACATAATCCAGGGTGAGCTTTCTCCACTTATCCTGCAACTGATACCCCATAGGAACTTGTTCCTGAATTTGGAAGTGAAGGTGGTGAAAACAGGAACTGTGAGCTGGCTAAAGTTCTATTCCAAAGAAAGTGGCAAGGCTGGAGAAATGTTGCTAGTGGTATTTCTCTGGGTTTAGTCTTGGGACCTGGTCTACTTAATATATTTACCAGTGTGGTGGGGTGAAATTCCTAGGTAAGACTCATTGGGAGGCATTGCCAATGTTGAGGAAGACTGAGTTGATGTTCAAAAAGGATTAGGCTAACTTTTTTACCAGCTAGCTGGTGATGTCATAGAAATAAGTCTCATACTGTACAAACCAGATACTCTGGGTTCAATAATAACCTCACCTGTAACCTGGGGCTTTGTGAACTGGAAGTAGCAGAGGTGGGAACAAACCTGAGTGCACTTACCAGTGGAAGGATGAATGTGATAAAACACTGGAATATAATTGGGGTAGAAAACATAATGCAGTTCTGGAAGGTGAGAGGTTTTTAACAATTTGAAGGAAACATTGGTACCATCTTACAAGGAGTGTTAACTTCTCTGTAGTATTTCTACTTTTGGGTGTAGCTATTTTTAGAAAAATTAACTTAAACTGTGAGATGTGTAAAGAAGATCTATAGGATGAGCGAGGGAATGGAGCTTCATCTTCTGAGGGGAAATTAGAAATGCCTCATGCACCCAACCAAATGGAGGTTTCTAGGGTGATGAATCGTTAAATTCACTGGAAGCAAATACTGGTGAGTGGAAAGGTTCAGTGTCCATGATCATTGTAGCCTCTCTGCTGAGATCACTAACAAAGCTGCCACTCGTTTTCTGTTCAGTAGCTTTCTTTGTGATGTGGACAGTGGACTGGTGTTAATTCCAAAAGTGCACAACACTTTTGCATGTGACGCTGACAAGAGGGTGGCCAGTAAGGTTGTGCTTTTATTAGTACTGCAGAAAGTACTCAGCAGCCTCAGAAAACAAATACCATTTTTCAAATCCTGACTGCAGATTACTTACGAGAGAAAGAGATTTCTGTAATTGAGATGAATTTCCTCCTGTTTGGTGTGTTTGAGCTGGGCTGTGGTGGTGTCAGTCCCTTAGCCCTGCCTAAGGAGCCAGCTCACCGTGCTGAGCTCTGGGTTTGACTTGGGAGAGCTCCGTAAGTGCAGAGTGTGCTGACATCACAGTCCCGAGGGTGTCAGTTATTAGCTGCTAAGAATAGTACAGGCAAGCATGGAATAGAAAAATCAAATGTCTGCTTAAACTACCAGTGGATGGGGAGGAAAGAGCTTGAGCTCAGCTGAGGGGCTTTCTGTTTAAACACGAGGGCAACAACGCTGGGCATCACCCTGGTGCAGGCAATGCTTTAGGATTCGTGAGCTGGGAGAGCCCACAGAGACAAGTCCATCCCTGGTGCAATTCCAGAACTGTCATGGTAAGTGAGCTTTTTATGTTTATTTCCCACTGTGTAGGTTATCTGATCTGAGTGATCTGTTTTGCAGTCCTTAATGTAACTGTGGGATTCACGAGAGCCATGTCAGTGTAACTGCCAGTATAATCACAGTTCTTTTGAAAGATAAAACACAAAGCAATACTAATCTTGCAAAATGAAGTGTTCAAGGTTAACAAATAATGTACAGTAAAAACTACATGCAGGCATAGATGGTGCCTCCAGTCTCCAAGTTCAGGAAAGTATCCTGCTTAGCCTGTGTTTTGGAGCTATTTGGCATAAATGTTACAACCTTTAGGCCTTGATTACAGATTTATGAGCTAAGACAGGCTTGAAGACAGAGGTCACATTTTCAGGTTTTAACTTACTTCCAGTTTTGTAATGCAAACTTCTTTTTAATGTTTCTGTGGTATTAATAAGGTGTTTCAGATATTTAACTGTTCCAAATTAAAGATGATCTAATTAAAAGAAAACACATATAAATACAGAAGCAATATAAGATGAAGGTTAATATTGACACAGGACTGCGTGTCTCACCACCTTTGAAAATCTCATCTTGGCTTTTTTTATACTAATTAGGCCATGGACAGAAATGTTTAACTAGGTTTATCACTGCTCTTAGGAGATCTTCTAACATGAGCTACTCCTAACAATATTTTTTACACTTCTTAACTTACTGTATAAGGGCAGGCAGGGGTAGAAATATAAAGCTGTGACTGTCCCAGACAAACACCAGAGATTCTCATTACAAGTTACAAATTGGCCTGAAGCTCCCTTGGCCAAAGTATAATCTTTGTCTCACGCCTTTGTACTCACCCACACCAGCTTCACGGTGATTCAAAACCACCAGAAATCACTTGTAACTGTCACTGGTCCCCTTAGCAGGGAGAACAACCTGTTCTCCCTCCAAATTTGGCACCCTGGCCCCAGCCTCCCTGGTTTGCAGCCAGTGCACAGCAAAACCCACAAGTCTGCTGATCCTGCAGAGCCTGAATCACGTCTGTGCCAGCCCCTTGCAGGAGCCTTCCCCAGAGGGAGTGAGGAGCCTGATGGATGTGCTGCTGCAGGATGTCAGAGTGTGCTAATGAAGCAACAGATCCATTACAGCATTTAGCCATTTTGCAAGATCCAATTACAGGAACTTTGTGAAGTATAAAATAGTTTGATTTTACCCTGTGCTTAGCCTGTAAAAGATGATGTCTCTAAAAGATACTCCCATCCTATCATTAATTCCATGTGCTGATTCATCTGTGTTCAAATTTGTTTAGAACTAGGATTTCATTCTGCCCTATTGCTTATAAGATTTTAGTAAATCTGTTTGATAATTGTTATAGGTAAAGGTGAAGAATCCCTGGGTATTCTGCTTGCAGGGTGTGACACGTAAAGTAGAAGTTTTTGCAGATCAGAAGGCAGGACTGACGTAGGAATTATTGTCTAAAATTACATTGTCTCTGTTAGGTAGAAATTCAGACAGTGATTGTGATAGTCCCTTTTGTCCTTTAAAAATGAGAATTTATGACTCAAAAGGTGCTGTGCTGTCAGTCAGAAAATTTTTCCATTATACTGAATCTTATTTTTAATGGTGTAATATCCTGTTCTTTTAGGTGCAAGTGTGGTGTTTTGAATGCAAACTGATTTACTGTCATTTTTTTCAGTTTGCGATGCAGGCACCAATAAAAAGAAAAAATAAGATGTAAGAAATTCTATATACAGTGTTAGTGTCCAGAGGGGTAAAATATAATATTTAAAAAAAAAAAAAATTGAAGAATTTTTCCTCATTCCAAGGGTTTGTGAGTTATATTTTTTTAGGAAGAGGACTATGTTTAGGTGACTCTTACCTGAAGGAGTAGCATCTTTAAAGAGAATTATATTAAGAAATAGAAATACAGGGAAGCTTTTATGAAATAAAGTGCATATGGCTCTTAGCATGTGGCAAACTTCTTGTTTAGAAGGATTCCCTGCTGCATTCATTTTTCCTTGCTGTATCCCCGAGGGCTGAATGTCGCTATCTCCTGCAGACAATGCAGCAACGCCCCAGTTTTGTGCTGGTGAATGATTTTTACATTCACAAGCTATTTCAGTGTTCCAGAGCATTGCATTGTTCTAGCATGGATTTATCTGAATTTGCTCATAAAAGGATGATTCTCTCTGGCCTGGGGGATGCCATCAAGGATAAAGGCACATGCAGTAGCACAAACAGCTGGGGTCTTGTGGCAGACTTCATGTCTGCTTGATGCTTTCCCTGATGGCCTTGACACGGATTGTAGTGTCAGCAGGGCAAAATAGACTTTGCAAAATGTGATTTTCCATTGGAACGCTGGCAAAGCAGTGCTGATGTGGCACAAACTTCTGTAGGTGGTGGCACTCTCTCGTATGTTCTGTTTTCAAGGTCAAATACAGAGGTGTGCAAAACACTCCCAGCAAGAGGGAGAAGTACCTGAGCCTTGTGGCCTCTGACTTCAGCTGAGCAGTCAGACCTCTGTCCTTTGCTTTTTTGTGTGCAAATGGACCTGCCATGTATGGAAATTCTTGCAGCTGAAATTGAAGCAGTGTAGAAAACAAAACTGGGTAAATGTCTGAATGGATCTACTTGATTTTTATAGAAAATATAAGGATGATAGACCTAAATAATCAGCAGAATTCAGGTAAAAGTCTTTGTAAAACATCTGTGGAAGTACATATTAATCAGTTTTACATGTCTCAAACTCAATCCCGTTGAAATGATGAACAATTCAACAAAATATATTCCTGGAATGTACTTAGATCCAATAGCAGGAAGCTGAGTCCAGATAGACTGGAAATGAGGCATGTGTCCATGAGTGTGGGTCACTGGCATATCTGGAGAAGAAATGTGATGTTTCACATGCACAGTAAGCTGAGCATTTGTCCACACAAGGCTACACATGTGTAATCTGAATTAATATCAGCGATTTAAGGGATCTGATGCACAAACTTCTCAGGGAATACAGTTGACTGTTGCTGTAAAATGCCAGACTGAGAGATCAGAATAATTTCTCTGGCTGGAAAATCCACTGATCCATAGCAATAGCTCTGTTCTGTATGTGCACAGCAGACAGAGAGCAAAAAAAGGTTTTAATTCTACTGCAGAATAAAATATTAATGGTTCTGTCTCACCACGAATTTTCATAAAATTAGATGGTTAGATTGTGTCAAACCTTGGCTCATCACCAAGACTACTTGCCATAAAATTTCTGACATCAGAAGAGGGACACCTGTGTTAAGGTGAAATGTGAAGATTCTCTAATATAGAAGTTTGTGATAAGGACTCTATTATCCACAGCAATCATGTTGTCAGCAGTGCTGTTTGCTTGAATTAATGCTGCAGATTGGATCTGGTCATTGATGCTGATCTCAACTTATACGTAGGACACAAACTGAATACATTACATTTTCAACATGCCCAGCCAGAATTCTCTGACACAAACACCAAAGCTGAAGTAAGTGGGAGCAGGCAATTCTCAGCCTGAGGTGCCAGGCCATTAGGAATTCCAGGTTCCTAAATGTAAATGTAGTATAGATATCCAAGCTGAAAGGTGTCTCAAAAGTATAGCTGAAGATTTATATTATTCAGACAACACACTGGAATCAGCTTTTACTGGTGACACTGAGCCAAACCCAGCAAAGGAGTCTTTTGATGTATTTCAAGAAACATGTTAAGTTTAGTGTCCTGTAACTGCATCTGTCACCACCATCCCCTCAGAAAAAAAAGCCTGAGAAGGCTGTTTTTGTTTTTTAATCGTTAACTCCGCACTGCTGTGCCTTCCTTCCTCTCTAAGCTTCCCTTTTGTGTAGATGAAACCTGGTGATGCAGTGTTTGCCTATAGGCGCCCTTTTTCCTGCAAACACAGAAAACCCTGAAGAACAAATAAACTGTTTAAGTTGCTGATCCTGCATGTTTGCAAATTCATTGGGAGATTTGGCTCACATGTAAGGACACAAGGATCCGGCTCCTAGGGAATAAACGTCAAAGACCACGAAAAGAAAAGCCTTGGTAGGCACTGGGACTATAAGAACAAAGAGTGCTTCCAAACTGCAGTAGTTAAAACCACTGGGAAATGTGGGATAGTCTGACAGAAGTGGTAAGAATGATGATTCTGAGTCAGGCATTGAATCAGGAAAAAAAAAAAAAGAAAAAGAAAAGAAAAAAGAAAGAGGCTTGATCTAAGTGAATCAAAGCCACTTATATTCCTGGAAATGAATTATTTCCTCTTTATCAAAAAAATGAAAAAAAAGACAAAGAGGTTAGGAATGTAATTATATGTCATAGAAAGAATTATATGGCAATTTCTGTCTCCCAGGCTTACGTTTAGGGTACAGACCAAAACTCTGATACAGTGCCTGACTTCTGCAGTGTCTCAGCAGCATTGCCTGCGCTGCCTATTTACTTTTCAGCACTTCCTCTCAGAGGCTTTCTTTTAGCCCATGTCCTCTGCAGGCTTTCAGAGGAAGCTCTGGGTATTATTCTGTGTCCAGAATAAACAGAAAGCACAGCAGTGTCTTCTGTGCATAATCCCTCTCCTTCCCCTGTGAATTCACAGATACTGTGGAAAAGCAGAATGATCACAGGAGTAGCTGTGTCAGAAGATCCCTCAGTGCTGAGGACTTGGTTCCCTGCCTTGTCAGGGAGTTCAGGCATATCCGTGACATCATTTACTGTTTACCTCGCCGAGGCTCCAAGGAAGTGCCAAAGCCTATGAACCATCTCCCCTCTTTCCCATCTCAGAATAGTTTCATTCCATCCATCTCTGCCTGGACACAGCGTGCCTGAACACTGTGGCAGGGGGTGTTTCCAGTGCACACTGATGTTTTGCCCAGTCATATGTCAGGAGGGAGTGTCCTCCCACTGGTATGAACAACACGACCACGAAGGAAGATGAACAGTAACTGCATTATGTCCTTCAGAAGATGGATGGAAGTGAGAGGGAATATGGTTTTGTGAGCTGTGTTTCAGGGCCTTGCTCATCAGTTGCATGACATTTCTGCATTCGTTTCTCAGTGTTTACAAACAGAATTAAATCAAGGTTGTAAATCAGAAAACCATATTCATGTGCTTTGTAGATCAATGACAGACAGCATAAAATGCTAAAAAAGATACCAGCTGCAATTAGTCTTTAAAAACCTAATTACCAATGTGAAATTGACAATCAAGATTTCAAATAGTTAACCTCCTTCTGTCCTATATGCTCCCTGTCTTTTTATGTTGTTTAGTTTGTTTTTTTGTTTGCAGTTTTGGGTTTTTTTTATGGATGGAAGCTGTTTGGAAATAAATATACTAAGATTCAGTTATTCCTAAAACTTTATCATTTAGTAGCAAAAATCTATTTGCTTATGAATCTATTGAGGTTGCTGCACTGGGCATATCCAGACTCTGACAATCATCAGAGAGGGGCTCAGTCATTCTTAATTGGATGCAGGGTAGAAAAGGAGTGGGGCAACTTCCTACAGACTTTTTTCTGGCTCTCCTGGTATAATGCCTTGAAGTAGATGATGCTGCTATATTACAGAGACTACCAGGTTAAATTAAGATTATAAAAACAACCCCAAATGTTTTATGGAGTTGCAAACATCATTCTCTTACTATCCCAAATAAAGTTTATTTCTCAGCTCCCTTGAGAGAAGAGTTAAAAATTGCCCTTTTATGGGAAGACAACTGCCCAAAAAATCCCCAGAAAAAGCAATCTGAGCATGGGCAGGGCCAGCTGGAGCCCAGGCAGTGGGACTGGGACTGGCTAGCCCCTGAAACAAAACTGTGCAGCAGAAGCTGCTGCAGAGCTTCCCTGGCAGGTGCCACTTGGAGAAGCCTGAGACAGCCTGGCTTGTGGGAGTCCAAGATGAAGCAAAGTGAACAGGAATTAAAGGAAAAAAAGGCAGGGGAACAGTGGGAAAAGGAAATATTGTTTACTTTGTATGCTGGGAAGATCAAACTCCATTGCACTGGTGGAGGGTTTTGAAGGATGTTTTGCCTTAGGCTCTGACCCTGCCCAAGCCAGTTTAATCACCAGTTTGATACACAGTGATGCCAATAAGCACCAACCCCGTGCTTCCCTCCTCACACAGACACACATTTCTGCTGGTTCTTGCTCTTTAGCACAGTGGTGGACCAGCCCTGCTAGAACACCCTCTGTTCCACTGTGCCAAGGGAACCAGCTACCACTGCAGCCACATCACTAAATCACATTACAGCCCTCGGTCTAATGACATTTGTATAGATCTCCAGCTCTCTCCTATTTGCCACTAATCAGGGTAGTCTGAAGATAATCATGCAGGGACATTATCCCATTTCTGCCTTAGCTACTCATTTCTGCAGTGCACACACCAGCCAGCATGGCCTGACTTCTCCAATTCCTCTTGCTGTATTTATTTGTCTTTCTTTTAGCAGAAATAATTGAGGGATCAATGAGGTTACTGTGCCAGGTCTATTGCTCAACTCTCCACTTCCCTGTTGCGGTGGGATCTTGCAGGAAACTTGGAGAAATCCAAAGAACAGCCAAACCTCTTCTCATACTTGCTCTGAGAAGCCTTACTCTGCCTTGTAATAGGCACTGTTGAACATGATTTAGCCTTAAAAGATTAAATATCTTTTTGTTATCTCCATCCCAATGGAGACAATGTTAGGGTCCATACTAGCAAAACTAAGTGCTCATTTGTTCTTTCTGTTTTAGCATTGCAAAAAAAATGGGTAAAGTTTCTTCCCTGTTACAGGTGCTTGAAACTGCAATGAATTTCATGAAATGAATGGAATTATTTAGGATTTTAATCAATGGAGCTGCAGAATTTAACCAGCCATCTTAAAACCATTGCATTTATTTCTAAGATTCAAAATGTTATATTAATAATTTAAACAATTGTAGGGAATATCCTGTTATATTGACCTTGAAAATGCTGTTAAACATAGTAAATACAAAACATTTGCTTCCTAAAATGAAAAGATAAAATGCTCAGTCACTTAGAGCTTCACATGGAAATCATCAGGAAAACAGCTCCTGTTCTAAATGGAGCTGTCAAAGCGACAGGTTGCAAAAGAAACCTGTTCCCAGCTAATAAATCATAACAAAAGATCAAGATGATCCAGTTTCATGAGACCATCAAAGAGGGAGACTTGAATTTGTTGAATTCAAATTAGTTTTCTCTGTTTGCTCACTTAGTCTGGTCCTAACTGCAGGATTTAAGAAACTCATAATAAACTGAGCTGTTACTCATTCCAAGAACATCAAATAGCTGTCAATTACAAGGTGGCAGAGACTTGAATAAAAATGCAACTGTCCTTTTTGAGAAATACTTTGGGTTGATCAGAGCCACTTTGACCTAAGATTCTCTGCATGTGCAATTAGCAACTCATTCTGGCAGTTTCCTTATGGGAATTTTTCCAGGGATATTTGATGCAAATGTCTCTGAGAATCAGCTGTGGATGCACTATGAGGATCATTTAGAAACCTTTTCTGGAAAAGACACCTCTGTGTCTGCTATAGTTTAAATAAGAATGTACAGCTTTATCAATTCCTGACCCTTTGTCCCTGTCCAGCTTTCAGCTCCACCACTCTGCTCCAGCCTTTTCTTCTTCGGAGTAGTGGAAACCTTGGGGATTTTCCAATTGTTTGCTAATGTATTTGCCAAGATACTTGGGACTTCTTTGCAAAGGTGTTACTGCTCTGCTGATTGACATTCAGCATGGACAGGCAGAGCAGGCCAAGGAAAGAAGCAACAAGCCAGGAAGGAACAAAAACCTTTCAATCTTGAGTTCTTATTCCAAATGTCTTTGAATCAGCAGCTCTGGGCCCATCCCAGCTCTTGAAGGAATGCCAGTTCAGAGCCTGAGTGAATAAGGTGTGTGCGGGGGCGGCTGCTTCCCTGTCATTTGTGAGAAGCCTCATTTTAAAAAGTGCCTCTTCTTTTGCTGTGTTACAGGGGCTTGAATGGCTCCGAGGAGCTGGGAATGGCTCACAGAGGCTTTTTGTTCATGGCCTGTTGCCCAGCCCAGGCCACGAGTGACCAGGAGCTGCTCCCGTGTCAGCACAGCCTGATGGATGATGCGAGCTGTGCCTCGGTCCAGTTCCAGCAGAAGGAGCATCACAAAAGCCAGCACTGCCCTTGTCCCCAAGTGACTCTCTCGCAAGCCAGGGCTGTTTTGGGGCAGGGCGGAGCCGAGGCTCTGCGGGAGCAGCTGCCTCCTGCCTCGCCTCCTTCCCTGCACTCAGAGGGGGAACACCAGCCTGTGGAGCTGTCAGGCTGATGCCTTCCCCAGCACTGGGATGACACACAGTGAAAACAGGCTGGCAACGGGAACAGAAATCAGGAGCATCTTGGGTTAGGAGCACGGATATCTTCTGGTAAAAAAAATACACACGAGAGCATGAATGGTTTCATTCAGAATTTTGGGGCAAAGCCCTCTGTATATGAGGAAAATCATTAGCACACCATTAGCTCTCATGCGTTAAAATGGAAATTACTTCTTTATTGTAATGTCTAATTTTATTTTATAATGTTTTTACTATTTCTTTTTTGAAGTTTGCTGGTTTAGTTTCTCATACTGGTCATTTTCACTCTGCTTATACTTAATTTCACTCCTCTGTTTGCTCGCTTGTTCTTCCATCTGAAAAGCTCACATGTTGGGTAACTTGCTCAGCAGCAAGGATAGAAGGAAACAGGTGGGCAAGCAATCTGAATTCTGATTTTGGCTCTGCCAGTGGTTGCTTGGCAAGCTGTTTACACCACTCTGTGCCTTACTTTCCAAGAGAAGGAGATTCATAGTTGAAGAACAGTTCAAAATCTTTGACAAAAAAGAACCGTGCAACTACTTAGTGCTATTAACTGAAGGAAAACACACGTAAAACCAGGTATTTTATTCCATGTGCTCCTTACAATGTCTATCAGTTAAACCCACTAAGCCTCTGTTCTTAATTTTCCTTTCTGAATTAGTTCTAAATGTTGAGTCATCATCATTGATGCACACATCCAAACCATCACAGACACCTTAGCCTTCAACCTGCAAAAAATCCCAAACGTTCTGGGTTCTTCAGCCCATTTAACAGGTGTGATATGCAAGCAGCAAATCCTAGTAACTACTGAGACACAGCTAGTCTCAGTACAGTGTACAGATCTGCACTGGCACTGCAGAGGGTATGAACTGCTCTCTCCTTAAGCTTTGATGTTCTTTCTATTCCCTCCCTCCCCAGTTTAATTTGGATGAAGTGTTCACCAGCAGGGCACAGTGGTTTGTTAAGGGCACAGTTGTTACATAACTTTATGTTACTTACAGCCCTATAAAAGTGTTGCAGACAACACCAGTGTCATTCCTCTACCTTGTTCCTCCATGGTGCCATTTCCAATATCAGTAATTTACAACTGAATCCCTTTTCTCTCAGGAATGGCTGAGGTCAGAGCAACACTGTTGATGCTGATGGAGGTAAAGAGCCAGCAGCAGCATTATGCTGAAAAGCTTCCTAAAAATGGCCTCTGTCTCCCTGCTGACCAGGAAACCATCCTCTCATGTCAGATTTCCTGATTCATGACCATAAAACTCTTCAGGTACCAAAAGTTTTGTAAGTTAAATGGCAAAACTTCAAAACTACAAGCTTGAGTACCACTGCTGACAGCTTGGTGTAAGCTCAGCCTCAAAGTCCAGGGGAAGATGCAATTCATCTGTAATTATTCGGAATGCAGCCCTTGACTGCAGTGAGTGCACCCGAGGGTTAGCTTAGATTCCAAACGTGAATTTGTGAACTTTACTGTAATGCAACTGCAACTCACAGAGTTAAATTCTTGGTTCATTTTACTGATCTTCACTGAAGCATTTGCCAGTGTGGCACCTGGGAGCTTGGTGTTCTGCAGCCTGCAGGAAGCTGCCATGAACTGTGCTCAAGGGGACAGTGTTGAGGTTATGCGCAGCAGGGCTTCTGATGTGAATGTGTTTGTGGGTGGCACTGTGTGGCTACATATTCTAAAAAATATTACACCCGTGATTTCCTAAGATTGGGTAGCAGGGCAATGCAAGAATCTTTCATTAAAAATGTGAAAAGCAGTTTGGTTTTGTTGTGATTAGAAAGTGGCTTATATTTGTAAGAATTTCTAAAGGTAATTAATGCACCTGATCATGCTTATTCAGTTGGCTTCCTGTCTTGTTCCATGAAAAGGCCAAACAATTTCTGAACAGACTGAACAAAATAATACTTCTTTAATACTTCTTTCTTCCTAATTCCACACGTTTACTCCCCATGTCAGTTACTGAATGCTTTGTTAAGCTCCTTTCATGACTATTCATTTTCTCTTTTGTCTCCACCCATTACACTTTATACCTGGCACACAACTTTAATGTACATTACACTCTTCATTTGTTGAGGAACTAACTGAAAATTCACAAAAAGTTATCACTTGCTGTTCTCTGTGCAGCACATTAGCCCTTGTTTTCTCCCTACTGCACACACTGTAAAATTCTGGGCGGTTAGGATTAGGTTTGGTATATGGTAAAGTAAGTGTAATTTCCAAAGCAGGATGTAGAAATTGCCATGCTCAGAATAGGTGGGAGAAGACCTACTTGGCTGAAAAGGACTGGGAGATTTTTCAAACTGAGAGTTGAAAAGGGATCTTGGTTGTTTCTGCCCCTCCCATCTGCTGTTCTCTGCAGCTGAAAATGGGGCAGAAAGCCAACACCGTGACATTTGAGCAGAGAGCACTTTATGGAAGTGTCTGTTACACTGCCACACCCACACCCATGGTAGAAAGGAGCCTTCTCCCTGGCCAGGGCAAGCAAAGGTGCTGCCAGAGTTACCGCTGATGTGAGGCTTCTTTCCCCGAGTCTGGCATTTGTGGGCAGACTCTTACATTTTTCTGTGTGGGCTTTAAATAAGATTCCCCTTCCTCTGCTTGCTTACTCCTCTCCCCCTGCAGAAGGAATCAGATTTCTAAACACACTGTGGAGTTCTCTCAGCCCTCACGTGCCATCCTTGCCAGTGGGCTGGGCTGCAGCAGCAGGGAACGTGCAGAAGCACCGTGATGGAAACGAGCTTTGCCTTTGCCTCACCTCATCTCAGACAGCAGCGAAATACCCTGCGAATTACATCAGTGAAATACCCTGCAAATTACAGCGGGCACGTGAAACCCACGACCGATCCCAGTGTCAAACTGATCTTAGAAGGGAGCACTACAGATCAAATGGCTTTTTCAGCCCCTTTGATTTTCTTTTACAATGAGCACTTTCAGTGGTTCCCCGAGTATCCTTCATCATTTTATCTGAAAGAAATACTAATATATTCAGAAGTACATGCATACATATAGGCTGCACGTAAAGCATCTATCCATATATCCCCACTCCCCTTTCTTCTGTTTAAATAGTGTTCAGTGATTGTTCAGTTCTCTTAAAAGGATGAGTCACCTGCAGCTGCACAATGATCCAGCTGTGTAGCTTGATAAATTATTTTACTGGACCTCAAAAAGTAAATACACTGACATCTACTGTCATTATTTTGGTTTGTGCTCCGTTCTCCAGCGAGAATAAAACCAGGAGATAAAAGGTAAAGCAGGAAAACCTTTGCTGTCATATTTAGGCATGAACTGAGGAAGGCATATCTGAAGGAGGATATGTTTTCCATCATGTATATAGAATATAAAGATAATATGTGTAATCCTGCTCAATAGAGTAATTAAATCAGTAAATAGCATGAACTTTTAAGTCTTGTGCTCTCCATAAGGTTTGAATAAAATGAAGTGAGATTGCTCACTTACTAATAAGGGATTAAGTGCCATTTTAGTTCCTAGATCTGGAAAGAAAGATGCAAAGTGAGGGAGAAGAGATGTAGATGAGCACATCTCACCTGAAGAGCTGCAGACTGCAGTGGCAGAAGAGCTGTCAGACATTAACAAAGCAAGAGGATAAAGCAAAGACAGCGGTGCAGCTGTGGGGAGGATAGTGACACAAACAACCCTGAAAGGAAACCAGCCTTGCCACTGTAGAGGTGTCAAGGAAGTGGACTGCCCCTTTGATAAATTAATTCTGAAGTCTGAATGAGCAATTTAGTTTTTCTTTTGCTTTCCTGAAGTCAGTCAAAGGGGTTGTGTGATTCAGTCACACCCGTGCAGGGGATTCCCTCTGGATCTATGTCTCTTAGCTATGGGTTGGGTTTTTTTCCCTTTGACTTGTTTCCTGAGCAAACATGACACCTTCATGTGTATCCTGAAGTGTTTTGGGAAGAAATTAGATAATGGGCTAATGAAATGTGGGGGCTTTCTGGTACAGGCAAAGTCCCAGGCTGACAGTGAACCCTACATATCTCTGGAACCAAGAAAAGACATGCAGAGACTCTGGTGGTATTTTCAGTAATTTTGATTATACCTGTCCCTGTCCATCTTTGTGCCTTTCGGCCTCAGCCCTGCTGAGACTGGGAAGTTTTTTAGAAAATGTCTCATTGCTTCCTCATACCCACTCACTGATCTAACACATTGTTTCACAAATTTCCATCAAAAGGGTGTTTAGGGTGCTGCTGGAGCTGTCCTGGCTGAGGTTTCCAGTTACAGCTGAATCAGCACAATCTCCAAACAGGTTCCCTTCCTCTGCCTTCCCTTCGGAGGTGTTTCAGACTCATCGGGCAGGAATCCAAGCACCGTAGGCCTCCGGTAGCATTTAATCTATCAGAAACCAAAGTTGCTGCGTTGGCTGTAGCAGCTCATAATTCAAAGGGGACATGTTAGAGAAACTGATCTGGATATTGATTTTAAAAACTCATCTGGCACTGTGTCCCGAGATTTCTCTTTCACTGCAGAACAAATTGATGCCTTATATAAATTCTAAAATAATACAAAGCGTGTTGCAGAACTGGCGTAAGAATGGCTCCATTAGGGGTAGCTCTGATTTTGCAGAGTGGAGTTTGGCATGTGAAACCAGGGATCAGAAGCCAAAGTGGATAAAAGCTGGTGGTAAAACACTGCCAGCAGGAGAACTGGGGATTTCTATTTCATTAGGAATTTGTAACTCCATCTAATAAATGACTGAGCTGACTACCCAGTGGGTGAGATGAGTTTTATATGAAGGGGCAGTTGCTGTTATTTGTATTGGTTGGTCCAAGACAAGATATTCCCGTTTGCCTTGGACCACCACAGCCACATCAATGCCACCCCTGCAGGATGAGTTCCCCTGTGGAGAACCCTGACCTGTGCTTAATTTTCACTGCCTGCAACTGAAGAATCTTCCAGGTCTCCCAAATGAGTCATAAGGATAAATTATGTAATTTTAAATGTTTTAGTTAGCCCTGGAAGGACAAAACCTGATAATTGAATAATATGTAACTACCCAAATACCATCTGAACTTTTCTAGGGCTTTTCTTGCTGTTATTTTCCAGAGCTGTTTGAAAACACAAGATGAGAAATGGTGTGCTCATTCTGGGATGGTTTCTTGTCAGTAATCACTCCTCAGGGTTCTGAAGATTGTATTAGGAAGAATGTAAGGGAACAAGCATATTTTAAGGGAGAACTATCCTTGCGCCCCTTTATAAAAATTTAAGTTATTTATATGGTGATACAGTGACTCTCAGACAAGTGTATTTTCCTCAAGTATGGTCCAACAAAATCAAACCCATTCCTTCTTGATTTTTTGCTGTGTGATCACTCATTAAATGCAAAGTTAAACACATTGCTGAATGGCATCTGTCCTTTGGATAAATGGAAGACAGATGTATTGCAGTGCAGGGAAGCACAACACAGACTTTGCAACCAGGACAGAGCTTTAAAATCATAGGCTTGAGTCAGTTAGGGAATGTGCATGTTTTTTAAGACTGATTTAGGGTAAGCTGTTTCAGTACAGTATGTACTGTATGTTCCAGCATGTGCTGTCATTAATACTGAGCCATGTACCAGTAACATGCTAATAGCTCAAAGATTGCTTTACTTACAGAAGTTTTGGTACTCTTGTAAAATGTTTTACAAAAGTTTGACAGTTTGTGTTGCTGAGGGTGTGGCAGACCCGTGCTGAGAAGATGGATGGTGCAAGTGTGCCATGGTTGGTGCTGGAGGGCTGAGCAGGGCTGCTTACGCTGGCTGTGCTGAGGCTCTGACTTGTGCCCAGGTGTCCGTGTGGCATCAGGGCCAATGGAGCAGGAGACCCAGAGGTGTGGCCAGAGCACCCCACAGATCAGCTATCCCGTATCTGTCCAGGTCTCTGGTCGGCTGTCGCTGTAGTTTGGCAATTTGATTGGAGCATCAGACGTGGAATGGTCAGACAGATCCACAACACGACTGACAAACCCCTGGCAGTCAGCCCCTGGTGCTCTGTCTGTCTTCCACATGCAGGTGTGAGGAGGGCTGCACCATTATGGGATGTGGGATTGCAGCTTTGTGAGGGATACACAGGATTTGAGTACCCATTCCACACTTCACTTTTTCCCCCCACATTACTGATCTGTGAAGTTCAGTGGAGTCACTTCTTGCTACTAAGCAAAGAGAAACACCACACCCTATTGTGTGCTGAGGGGGAGATAGGACTTTAATTGATCACAGAATCAATTAGGTTGGAAAACACATCTGAGATCATCAAATTCAGCCTATGACTGAACACCACTGTGTCAACCAGACCATGGCTTTGAGTGCCATGACCAGTCTTTCCTTAAACACCTCCAGGGACGGTAACCCCACCACCACCTTCAATCCCTTTCTTTGAAGAAATTCCTTCTAATGGAAGGAATGTCCAAGCTAAACATCCCATGGCTTGAGACTGTGTCCTCTCGTCCTGTGGCTGGTTCCCTGGGAGCAGCTGCACCCTCCTGTCAGGGAGTTGTGGAGAGCAGTGAGGTCCCCCCTGAGCCTCCTTTTCTCCAGCTGAGCTCCCCCAGGTCCCTCCCCAGGCCACTCCAGTGGAGCATGGGCCATGGAATTCTGGGGGCAGCAGAGGGGCTGCCTGCCCTGTGGGTGCTCAGGAAGTTGAAGGCTTCATGGAAGGCAGTGCTCCCCTTGGCTCCACGGGGTCCCCACATCCGCATCCCCACTCCCACCCTTGCTCTCCACAGGTCCCCACCACCCATGTCTTGTTCCCTGGATCCCCATCTCCATGTCACTGATGTCCTCCAGTGTCCCCACCCCCAAGTCCCCATTCCCAGGGGTCCTACTCTCAGGTGAAATCTCTGGGTTCCCACATCAGCTCTCCATTCCCTAGTGACCCCATCCTTTCGGTCCCCACGCCCTGACCACCAGTCAGGGTTGTCACACACAGGGCCCCCATTCCCCGGGGTCCCTATTCCCCAAGTCCTCGTGTACCCCCGCCCGTGTCCCGTCTCTCACGGCTGTCACCCACAGTGTCCCCGTGCCCCCGCCCGTGTCCCGTCTCTCACGGTTGTCACACGCGGGGTGACAGAAGCGCCGCCCGCAGGGGGCGTGGCGCTGTGCGCGCTCTGACGTCACGCGGCGCTGCCATGGCAACGGCCCGTCACGTTGTCCGGTCCATGCGGGCGGGGCGGAGCCGCTCCCGCCCCAGCAGCGCCATGGCGGCGGCTCGGTGACACCGCGCTCCGCGGCCGCCCGGACACCGCAGGTACCTCTGCCCGGGGGATGTCCCCGCGGCCGGGCTGTGCCCCCGGGCGGCTCTGCCCGTCCCCCGCGGCTCCGC